>WAAF01005267.1:5492-16429 GCA_013400475.1 Tricholaema leucomelas | reverse complement strand
TCAAGAAGTTATCATCCATGCACTGAAGGAATCTCCTGGGCTGTGGCTAGATGCTGAGCAGCCCTTCCAGAAAATATCTGGATAATTAAAACCCCCCATGAGAAACACAGTGATTTCAAGGCTGCTGTTAGCTGCCTGTAGAAGGCATCAACTTCCTGATTATGATCAGCTGGCCTGTAGTAAACACCCACAGCTGTATCACCCATGCTGGCCTGCCCCTTAATTGGCACCCACAAGCTCTCACCTCACCCTTCACCCACCCCTGGGCAGAACTCAAGACATTCCAGTTACCCCCTCACATAAAGAGCAACTCCACCACCTCATCTTGCTGCCCTGTCTTTCCTAAACAAGACACAGCCATCCGTGACCACATTCCAGCCATGGCAGCTGTCCCACTATGTCTCTGTGATTGCCATAACCCTGTGACCACACATGGGTTTGTAACTCCTGCTGTTTATTGCCCACACTGCATGCACTGGTGTATAAACCAATGAGACTTTTAGGAAACAACTGAGATTCCTGATGCAGAACTCTAAATACCTTAGTTCTAACTGAATTCCTGCTCGTAAACTACAGTATAATTCTAGGTGAGACACTTCACTGTAAACATGAAAGACTGACACATGGTCCATATCAGGACCAGTACTGTTTAATATCTTCATCAATGACATAGACAGTGGGATTAAGTGCACCCTCAGCAAATTTGTTGATGACTCCAAGATTTAGTAAACCTTTTGACACTGTCCTCTAAAGCATTCTCCTTCAGAAACTCATGTCACAAGGCTTGGAAAAGTGCACTCTGCACTGCATAGAATACTGGTAGGATGGTCAGGCCCAAAGAGTGGTGGTGAATGGAGTTTAATGTGTCTGGTGCCCAGTCACTAGTGGTGTCCCCCAAAGTTCAGTACTGGGGCCTACCCTCTCTTTTTTTTTTTTTTAACTAATGATCTGGATGAGGAGGTTGAGTGCACCCTCAGTAAGTTTGCAGATGGGACCAGTCTGGATGGCTGTGCTGCTCTCCTAGAGGGCAGAGAGGCTTTACAGTAGGATGCAGACCAGTTAAACTGATGGGACAAAGTTAATTGTATGCAGTTTAACAAGTCTAAGTGCCATGTTGTGCACGTGGATCAAAACAACCTCATGGTAAGCTACAGACTTGGGGATGTGTGGTTAGAAAGCTGCAGCTTGGAAAGGGACCTGGAAATATTGGTTGATAGTCAACTGAACATGAGTCAGCAGTATGTCTGAGTGGCCAAGAAGGCCAGTGGCACCTTGGCTTGTATTGCCATTACTATGGCTAGCAGGAACAGGGAGGCGATAATCCTCCTGTACTTGGCAGTGGTGAGACCGCACATAGAACACTGTGTTCACTTCCAGGCCCCCAATAAAAGACGGACATGGAAGTCCTGGAGTGTGTCCAGAGAAGGGCAATGAGGCTCCTGAAGGTCCTGAAGACCAAGTCTTATGATGAGCAGCTGAGGGAGCTGAGACTGTTCACTCTGGAGAAACAGAAGCTGAGAGGAGACCTTAGCACTCTCTACAACTGACCGAAATGAGGTTGGGTTGAGGAGCAGACAACCTCTTCTCCCTGATGGCAAGTGACAGAACTAAAGGAAATGGCTACAAGTTGTGCCAGAGAGGTTTAGGCTGGGTGTTAGGAAATACTTCGTCACTGAAAGGGCTACCAAGCATTGGAAGGGTCTGCGCAGAGAAGTGTTCAAGTCGCCCGCCTTGGAGGAGTTAAATGTCATGTGGACCCAGCACTTAAGGACCCTGCTCTGCTGGCTCGAAGGTTGGAGTGGATGATCTTGAAGGCCTCTTCCAACTCACATTCTGTGAGTGGTGCAGCTTATATATCTGAAAGACAGAATGCCATTCAGAGACATAGGCAATCCTGAGAAGTGGACCCGAGTGAACCTCATGAGAATCAGCAAGGCTGAGTGCAAGGTCCTGCACATGGGTCACATCAGTCTCTGGTATCAATACATACTGGGGGGTGAAGGAGTTGAAAGCAGCCCTGCAGAGGAGTTGTATGTCCTAGTAGATGAAAAGCTGGTCACAAGCTGGCAACGTACACTCACAGTCCAGAAAGCCAGCCGCATCCTGGGCTGTATCAAAAAAGTGTAGCCAGCAGATAGAGGGAAACAATTCTATCTCTCAACACCTCTCTGCTGAGACCACAACTGGAGTATTGTGTCTGTCTCTGGAGTCCTTTGCATATAAAAGTATCAACCTGTTGTTGCAGGCTAAGAGGAGGGGACAGAAAAATGATCAGTGGGATGGAACACCTCTGCTATGAGGAAAAGCTGAGAGAGTTGGGGTTGTTCAACCTAGAGAAGAGGAGGCTCCAGAGAGGCTGTATTTTAGCCTTTTGACACTTTTTAAAGGGACCTATAGGAAAGAGAGGGACAGACATTTTGGTAGGGCCTGTAGCAAGAACACAAAGGATAGTGACTTTTAACTAAACAAGGACAGATTCAGACTAGTAAAAAAAGACTCAATAATTTTTACATTGAGGATGATAAACACTGGAACAGGTTGTCCAGAAAGGTGTCAGAAGCCTCATCTCTATAATAAACTTTCAAGGTCTAGTTGAACAGGGCTCTGAGCAACCTGCTCTAGTTGAAGATGTTCACGCACATTGTGGAAGGGTTGAACTAGATGACCTTCAAAGGCCACTTCCAACTCAAAGCATTCTAAGACTCTATGACTAGAACTGAAGACAATGCATGCACTTGTCTCAAGAAAGAATATTTTGCATGTGTTCCTTCATAGAAAGTGCCTACCACCTCACAATAAAGTTGTAGTCAGTTTCTGTGTGGAGGAGATTATGTTGTGCATTGTAACAATTTGAAAATTCACAGCCTTCAAAAGACCATGAAAGAAGGCAGGTAAGAAGAAAACACTGTGCTGAAAGGTGGTTTTCAGACTATTCTGCTTATTTAATAAAAGCAGAATAGTCTGAATGTGATTGCTCTGGCCACTAAGCTTCCCAGAATGAAGTAGATCTATGTTCTCTTTCGAACATCCAACGACCTTCAAGAGTGCAATTACTACAAGATATCAGTCAATGAGCATGTTAGCCCTCCTTTTCTTAGAAGATAAGCTTGATACCCTCACAGAAACTGCTCAATAATATTAATCAGTGATTACAAACCAACAAGCAAGGACATTGACTATGTCTCTTACTCAACATCCTTATTCAAAAATGACAGTCAAAAAAGTAATCACTTCAAAACAGCTATTGGTAGTGACCTTGCAACTACTGCAGTTAAGGAAGGAAGAACAAAACAAAAAGCACAGTCACTACCTAAATGCTCACAACTTAATATATGAACAGTCACAATTAGATAACACTAAAATAAAAAGGTGTCTTAAGTGTAATATTATGGTAATAACTTCTACTAATACAGTGAAGTATCATTATGCTTCACATGAGAAGTCAATATCCAGGAAGTCAGTGAACTGAAGTATGTGGGTGGCTGGATCATAGGTTTATTTAAGGTGACCAAAAAGCAACAGATAATACTTAAGAATATCTTCATTTAAATGGTGTGTCAATGTCCACTAGAAAAATGAAGGGATGAAGTGCAGAATAGAAAATAATACGTAAATAGGAAATTATCAGAAGCCTTTGTTTCACATGTTAGGTATGTTCTGTCATTCTTGGCCAATAATCTGACATCCTATTATAAACTACCTCCTTTTTTTTCTCTCAGCTGCTTTTTCTCATAGCAGCTCCTGCTTCCTACAAGATAAAATGAACTGCTACATTTTGCACAGCTGAAAGAATTGTCATTTTTGCACATAGTGGTTATTAAAGCAGTGGAAAACTGAGCCTTTCATGCTTTGCTGTATATTTTTTTACAGTATGCATTTTCCCTCAGAGGAAACCACACCTTGAGGGCTTCACTAGCTTGGTTTCCGTTTTACCTTGCAGGACCACAGCCTGGAGGACTGAAAAAGAAGCAACTGCTGCTGACACTTCTCCAGCAGACATTTCCCTAATGGACCTCCTGATATTACTATTCTCCATGTCAGTAAGGTGGTATCCACATAACAGATTCCAGGCCAAAGAGCCACATCAGGAAAACAAATACCCTATTTGTGCATTTGAATGTTGCATTACTTACCTGTCTCTTCTCCCTTTCATCTCTCCTGTCAGTACTCCCTTCCAAGCCTCCTGTAGCAGTACTGCTAGGTAGAGTCACAACAGTTCTTCTGATGCAGAATTTCTTAGGCACTCGCGGTGTCACTGGGAGAAAAATTAAGCAGAAACAATTCCTTCAAAAAACATACACAGAGACATTTGTCAAGGACTTCTTTCAAAGTACCACTGATTTCATAGTAGCCGTAATCTAGAAGTGTATCTGCCACACTAAATGGGGCAATGCAAAGAACAACTTTCAAACCAGCTATCTGGCTTTTGTCCATGAAAAGGATGGAAGATTTCCATGGCACTAGTCATTTTATCCTAAAACAGACATTCAAAAGAGGTCAGATTGATCATTCCTTTTAATAAAGAGTACCTGTTTACTACTACAGCTCGTTTCCAGCCTTAGATTTATTGACTGGTTACACAGGATCCTACTCTATAGACATTCAATGCCTGATTTCCCAGAATCATACAGGCTTTCACCTTTGTAGAGACAGCACACATGGTTTTCTGTTCTAGAAACTGATTCTGTCCTATAAACTGAAGTAGGGAAGACTTCAGCTTATTTTAGAACTTGAGTTTCCTAAAGCTGGTCATGTATTATTGAACAGCTCTGGTATTCTGCTTAGCAAACAATAGAATCACAGTTTCTGACCAGCAGCCAAGCCATTGTAGGAACACAACCTGAATACTAACAGCATCTCTTATTTGCTCTCTTGAGATTTTAATTATTACTGAAGGAATTAGCTGTGCCTACTACCCTAGATCTTCAACGATGCTCTTCTCGAACACGCAGCACTGAAAATTTTCCCCACTTCCCCTTAGCAGTGCTGAAGTATGAATCAGTGAGTTAAAGGCTAACTTAACCTTTCATTAGCTGCCTCTGTTGCTGACAGAGAGAAATTACTTCCTCTGTCATTTTTTTTCTAGACTGAAAATTTGACCTGTGCTAGGCATGGCCCTCAGATAAATCTCTCCCTAGGGTGAGCTGAGTGTGAGTGTGCCTTGGCCATTGTCCCTTATCAGTACCTGAAGCCATACACATTGAAGGAGAGACAATAACAAAAGAACCATAGAATCAGAATCTTAGAATGCATTGGGTTGGAAGCAACCCTCGAAGTTTATCTTGTCCAACCTCCCTGCAGTGCACAAGGAACATCTTTAACTAGATCAGGCTGCTTGGGGCCTCAAGAAGTTTGACCTTGAATGTCTTCACGGATGGGCCCTCCAGCACATCTCTGGGCAACCTGTTCCAGTATTTCATTACTCTCATTGTGAACAACTTCCTCCTAATAGCCAACATAAATCTACCCTGCTTTAGTGTGAAATCACCAGTCCTTGTGTTAGTGCAATACATCCTTCTAAACAGCCCCTCGCCCCAGCCTTCCTGAAGGTCCTCTTCAGATACTGAAATGGTGCATCTCCTTCACTGAAGAGTACACCTCACCACATCCAGACACAGAGTGCTCTAAGTTCACAGGATATTATTAGGGGTTGGAAGGCACCCAAGGAGATCATCGAGTTCGGCAGTTACGGCCAGGGTTGTGGTAGCTGTGTGCAAGGCAGAGCACGAAAAGGGAAGAAAAGAGGCCCCTATGCATTCTCCTGTTGTCCTGGTGGTTCGTGTTAACTACTCCAGATATGGAGGTGCAGCAACAAACCCTGTGCACCCTCACAGCCAAGTGTAAGTCAAACCCAGTCCCATACAGCCCCCATCACAGAGGAAACACGATGGGTGCGACGGGTGCAATGGGTCAGAGTGGCACACCAGCCCCACACCTTGCACTAATTCCCCGCTGCGGGTCACTTCAGTAGTCCCTACCATCCCCTTTTACGAAGATGCCCCTCTGCATTCCGCCTGACCTGCAGTCTTCCCGAGCCGAGCCCCCACAGAAACAGCAGCAGGAACAGCAGTCGCGCAGCAGCTCAGGCCCTGCCTGGCGGCGCTTCCGGCGTGCCGCTGCTGCCCTCTTGTGACAATAGGGCTGCTCGCCACGGGGACGCTGGCCGCCAGCCTCTGCCTGATGGAGCTCTTGAACCTGTAGTACGCAGTCCTCTCGGAGCCTGAGACCTGCGCAAGTGACAGCAGACAAAACAGCAGCGTTAGCCGTGACTCATTCCGCCCCTCCACGCTGTTTTCGTGTTTTCCTCTGCCAGGACACCTCAACAACAGGCCATGGACATGGATGTTGGGCTGGGGATGGCTGCAGTAGGAACTCACCCGGGTGGAGAAAGCAGGAGGGGAGAAACCAAACAGAAAGACTTCAAGTCCCTCTGATCAGGTAAGTACGCTTGAATTACGTGTCACACAGACAGCCTGGGCCGTTGGAAAAGCCCTCGATTTGTGTAATATAAGCAGCAGGCTATGGCGCTGGCCTTTGGAGACTCATGGCCTCTTCTGATATTTAGTGCCGGCTATGGGTCTCCTGTCCTGAGAAGTGGCCATTTGGGCATACCCACGTGGATGGCTGTCTGGAAACACCCAAAGGAGGACATGGGTCTACCCTGATGTTTAAATCTCACCACCACTGCAGCTTGCTATGGGGACTATTTTTAACCACAAAAGAGGCTCCCGTAGTTCTCAAGACAGCATACAAACAATGGACTATCCCACAAAAGTCAGCTAAACAGGGCAATCGTAACACTTTGGTGATAGGAGCATTTTTCATTCATTTCTTTTTTAACACCCAGCTTGATTTCTGTGCTTTATCCGAGAGCTCAGCAGAGGTACTGTGATACAAAACAGCCACTTCTGTAAGAGAAGCAAAATCATCAGCTTTGTTCTTTCCAGTCCAAGCTGTGAGTCTCCTATTTCAGCTCCTCCCCCACATTCCGGGCCTGCCCAGGCTCCTCTCCAAAGATTCGCAAATGGAGCCTCTCACAACGACTTATTCTCTGAAAAACTCAGTGCGCAAGGCGAGAGTCTTTGCTGTTTTTCTGTCAATGGCCTTGTGTACTGCCATTCTCTGCCTACTGCAACTCAGAGTTTTTAAACCTAAAATGAAAGATTTTTATTCTTTTGAAGTTAAGGATTCACGAGGAAGGATCATTTCCTTGGAGAAGTACAGAGGAAAAGTAAGTTACAACTTCATTACTGAATCTTGAATCTTTACTGAAAAATGAATATCCATTTGTAGGTAACCAAAAGGTTTGGTTATGGGGATTTTTGGCAGAGATTTTTGCTAAATTACTGTTCTTCAAACAGTAAGCTGAAGGGACATTTATTTTATCTAGGCCTGCTCCAGAAATGAAGTATTGAATCTAATAAATCAAGAAAAATATTTTGGGTGGAAGTTTCGTGTTCTTTATTATAAATCAATATAGCCTAGGAATAAAATTTGCATGTTTAATCTTAACTAAAAACAGTAGCATATTGTGTTGCATTCTGTATGCCGGTCTAGTAAATATGATTTTAGTGTCTGTCCTAAACATCTTGAGTTTTTATATGCGTGTGTTTAAACAAAGATGTAAATTCAAGTTTATCCCTTTGTTGTGCTTTTTGTTCTATTGGCTATTTTAAGCTGCTGTCATCCTTATCTGTTTAATGAAATTATGATCAGATAGCTAAGTTAGCCTTCTGACAGGAACAATAGCAGCTGTGAGGCATACCATTTTAATACTTAACTGTAATCTCTGCCATGTCTAGAGTTTTTGTCTTACTGTTATAACTTTATTTCTCTGAAGGCAACTTTGGTTGTAAACGTGGCTAGTTACTGCCAACACACAGACAAAAATTACATCTCGCTGCAAGAACTACACAGAGAGTTTGGTCCCTCCCACTTCACTGTGCTGGCTTTTCCTTGCAACCAGTTCGGAGAAACAGAGCCTAGTTCAAGCCAGGAAATAGAATCTTTTGTCAAAGGAAATTATGGAGTAACCTTCCCTGTTTTCCACAAAATCAAGATCCTAGGATCAGAAGCAGAGCCCGCCTTTAAATTTCTAATAGGTAACTTTTCTTCTTTTATGTATCAAGCTGCCTGTAACCTCCATAAATTCCACCTGGAGTATTGCATCCAGTTCTGGGCTCCCCAGTTCAAGAGAGGCAGGGATCTACTGGAGAGAGTCTAACAGAGGGATGCAAGGCTGATTAGAGGACTGAAGCACTGTCTGATGAGGAAAGGCTAAGAACCCTGGGGCTTTTTAGTCTGGAGAGAAGACTGAGAGAGGGGTCTAATAAATGTATATACATATGCGAGGGCTGAGTGTCAAGAAGAATGGGACAGGGACAGCCTCTGCTCACTTGTGCCCTGTGATAGGACAGGGGCAATGGATGTAAACTACAGCACAGAAAGTTCCACCTCAACATGAGGAAGAGCTCCTTGGCTGTAAGAGTCACAGAGCACTGGCACAGGCTGCCCAGAGAGGTGGAGTTTCCTTCTCTTGAGGCTTTCAGGATTCATCTGGATGTGTTCCTGTGCAAGCTGTGCTGAATTATATGGTCCTGCTCTGGCAGAGGGGTTGGACTTGAGGATCTCTAGAGGTCCTTTCCAACCCCTAACATCCTGTGATCCTGTGACTCGGTCTGAGTTTATTTGTTCAGGAAACATCATAGTCTTCATACTCTATGGAGAGAAATAGGCATGCAATGTAAAAATCGTCTGTTTACAATGAAGGTATCAAAAATATGATCAGAAGAGTTGTACTCTGAAAGTATCTGTTTCTCTTCACTGATTATAGAAACAGCTACTGTAACCCACCCAGCTGGAAACATCCATTGTATGCATGTATAAACCTGAGTGCAAAGACTCTCCTACCTACGAAACCCCATTTCAAATTCTGTGACTGCTGTGCAAAACAGCTTTTCTTATGGACAAAAATTTAACTGAGGGAAGTGTCAAAACTATTGGAAGATTTTACATAACCACAGGCAGATGAGGAGATTCCTTCTTTTAACAAGATACCTTTATAGAAACTGTACTGTAAAGCAGGATTATATATACTGTAATTACATATAATCACAGATTTGCATTAATTTGTCTTGTCAACTTCAAGGCCCAGTCTGCAAAACCAACTCACACAAATACCTCCTGAGAAAGGAAGCATTCACTGACAGAGCCTCATATTCTCACAAGGCAAATTAATCTCTCTTCAGTTGCCCAAAAGAGCTTATAGACCCAAATCCAACATAAAATGCCTCTCCAAATTTTCCTGTGCTTTAACTTCCTCCTAACATCTAGTCTAAACCTCCCCTCTTCCAGGGGGAACCCACTACCCTTGTCCTGTCATTACAAGACCTTGTAAATAGTTCCTCCCCAGCCTTCCTGTAGTCCCCTTTCAGATACTGGAAGGCCATTATAAGGTCTCCTCGAAGCCTTCTCTTCTCCAGACTGAAGAGCCCCAACTCTTGTAGCCTGTCCTCATAGTAGAGGTGCTCCAGCCCTCTGATCATCTTTGTGGCCCTCCTCTGGAATCGTGTCAACAGTTCCATGTCCCTCTTGTATTGGGGACTCCAGAACTGTACACAGTACTCCAGGTGGGGTCTGACAAGAGCAGAGTAAAGGGGGAGAATCACCTCCCTTGCCCTGCTGCCCACACTTCTCTTGATGCAGCCCAGGACATAGTTGGCTGTCTGGGCTGCACATGCACACTGTCAGCTCATGTGGAGCTTTTCATCAACCCAGACCCTCAGGTCCTTTTCCTCAGGGCTGCTCTCCAGCCATTCACCACCCAGCCTGTATCTGTGCCTGAGATTGCCCCAACCGAGGTGCAAGACCTTACACTTGGCCTTGTTGAATGTCATGAAGTTGGCCTGGGCCCACCTCTCCAGCCTGTCCAGGTCCCTCTGGATGGCTTCTCTGCCCTCTAGCAAGTTGACTATGCCACACAGCTTGGTGTCATCTGCAGACGTGCTGAGGGTGCACTCAATTCCTCTCTCCATATCACTGACAAAGATGTTAAACCAAAGCCTCTCAGTCTACTCCAGCTCTTCACAGCTCCTGTTGCCAGAGAGCTATTTCAACATGAAAATGAAACCTTTTGTATACCACTTAAGTCTGTTGCTTCTTGCCATATCATCTGTGATATGTCTTATGTATTTGAAAATTATTATCATATGGCATCATTTAAATAGTCACCACTGTGACTGTAACTTTCTTCCTTTCAAGCGATACACTAAAGGCCTCAGGTCCTTTACCGTCATTGCTCTCAGCTGCCTGATGTTCAGTGAAAGTACTGAATGCACTCTGGAGGTGCCTCTCAGTTCATTATAAAGGAGACTAGAGCATGTAGGTACCAGCTGGGTGAGGTGAATCCAGTTTCAAATTACCAGTGCTATCCGTATCAGATAGTAATGCTTATGCAGAAACAGGACAACGATATTCACTAATTTGTTTCTTTGATATGCAGTTCACACATCAGAAGGAGATTCTGAAATACGGTCTTTTCTCTATTCCTCTGCCTCACGTGAAAGAGGTGCTTAACACCTTCGTTGCCTCAATCTTCAATAGTGGGACAGGTTGTCTCCAGGACAACTGGACTCCTGAAATGGTAACTGGACTCAGGGTCCAGTATAGTCCCCCTCTAATCCATGAGGAAGAAGTAAGGGACATGCTGAGACACTTGGATTCTCACAAGTCCATGGGACCAGATGAGATCCATCCTAGGGTGCTGAGAGAGTTGGCAGATGAGCTGCCCAAGCCACTCTCCATCATTTATCAACAGTCCTGGCTCATTGGAGAGGTCCCCGAACACTGGAAGCTGCCAGTGTGATGCCCAAGAAGGGTCGAAAGGAGGAGCCAGAAAACTACAGAGCTGTCAGCCTGACCTCAGTGCCAGGCAAGGT
>WAAF01005263.1:33412-76335 GCA_013400475.1 Tricholaema leucomelas | reverse complement strand
TCCAACCCTGACTGATTCTGTGTTTCTAAGACTGGCATGTATGTATCAGCTTCTTTTTTTTCCTTTTTTTCCCTCTTTTCTTCCCTCTGTGATTCTTAAATACATTATCTGTTTGTATTTATTATATGCATTATTACATTGCTACAGTCTTCTTCTGAGATACCTTATTGCTTCTAATCTTGTATTAGAACCAAGCCAGTAGACACTTTTATCAGGGGTGCTTTCTCGAAGGGATTTATAGGTGTCTTGCAGAGTATGCATTGCAGTTACTTTCCAACTTTCCACTGTGGGATTTACTGTGTTTCTTGAGAGGTGGAAAGATGTTAATGTCTTTCTCTACAGACATGGTCACAGCCGGTCCAGATCCATTATGAAAGAATAGGAATATATATAAAGCAGTAATTATTACTTAATAATTATTACACTTTTGAAATTAATAAATGCTCAGTCTGAAGAGAAGGCTTCAGGAAGACCTTACTGTGATCATTCAATACATGAAGGGAGCCTATGAGAAAGATGAAGACAATCTTTTCAGCAGAGCCCATAGTGGGAGGAAAAAGGGTAATGGTTTTAGATTAAACTCTATGAGGAGAGGCTGAGGGAGCTGGGGTTGTGCAGCCTGGAGAAGAGGAGCTTCAGGGGTGACCTTATTGCTGTCTACAACTGCCTGCAGGGAGGTTGTACCCAGGTGGGGGTTGGTCTCTTCTCCCAGGCAAACAGGGACAAAGGGACACAGCCTCAAGTTGTGCCAGGGGAGGTCTAGGCTGGATGTTAGGAGGAAGTTCTTGCCAGAGAGAGTGATTTGCCATTGGAATGGGCTGCCCAGGGAGGTGGTGGAGTCACTGTCCCTAGAGGTGTTCAGGAAAAGACTGAATGAGGCACTTAGTGCCATGGTATAGTTGACTGGCTAGGGCTGGGTGATAGATTGGACTGGATGATCTTGGAGGTCTCTTCCAACCTGGTTGATTCTGTGATTCTAAAAGAAGGTATATTTACACTAAAGTATGGTCAGACGTTGGAATAAGGTGTTCAGAGAGGTGGTTCATACTCCATCACTGGAAACATTTCAGGTCAGGTAGGACATGGTTCTGAGCAATCTGATTGAGTCAAAGATGCCCCTGATCATTGCATTGGTGTTGGACTAGATGACTTTTAAAGGTCTCTTGTAATTCAAACTATTCTATGCTTCTGCTGATGTGACTGTCCTCTGAGTCTGCAGTTTACAGATTGAAGAGCTTTTTAGGGTCATCTGTGATAACCTGCTGCAAAATGCAACCCAAACCCATTACCCAAATGCTCCAGCACAAGGAAGAGTGACTTTTGATTACTGTTCTTAGAATGGTATTGGATGGGAGGAGATACTCCAGCAAGGTATAGAAGTGCCAGGCTGTGAAGATTTTATTCTTATTCTAGCCAATCTCCACTGTTACAAATTTACCACTCATAGCAGGTCCTTTCCTTCTGCCTCTATCCTTTGCCAAGACTATCTGGCCTTGTTAAGAGCTGCTAATGTGGGAAACAAAGTCATCCATTCCAGGCAGATCGGGAGTCTTGAATTCAGATCTTCATTTTATTTACCAGGAAAATAAATTATACTGAGTCAGTCATGCACTTTCACAGTGATGAAATGAGTCCTCAAGTGTTGCTACACATGAGGTCACAAATCCCTATTAAAAATGGGGGGAAACACTGCTTTCATTTAAAATTACAGTATTGGATAAAATATAACTAGTGGTCTAGTCTATTTACAAGTCTATCCAAGAGAAATTCTTATGCACAAATTCAAGTGACCCTCTCCAAGGCTTTCCTGTGTGTTCAGTAAAAGGTAATTGAGCTTATGGTCAGAAGAAAAGCACTAGATGTGATATAAAAAAAAAAAAAGTTTTTCTTCAGCAAGCATATTCATAGAATCATAGAATCATAGAACCAGTCAGGTTGGAAGAGACCTCCAAGATCATCCACTCCATCCCATCACACAGCCCTGTCCAATCAGCTAGACCATGGCACTAAGTGCCTCATCGAGTCTTTTGTTGAACACCTCCAAGGATGGCAACTCCACCACCTCCCTGGGCAGCCCATTCCAATGGCGAATCACTCTCTCTGGCAAGAACTTCCTCCTAACATCCAGCCTATACTTCCCCTGGCACAGCTTGAGACAGTATGTTTGGTGCATTTCTAAACGCAGTCTTATATTCAATTTAAATACAAATATCTAAATCTATGATTTTTGCTCCTTAATGGTGGTTTAGTTTTCAAGACGCTAAGCACATTGAATTACATTTTACTTTATCCACCAGTACTGGCAATTTCATGACTTCTATATACGTATACACCTCCTTCAGTTTACCTTTATCTGCACCAGTACTAATTGTGGATGGTGGACACAGTTACATGGTATGTGGAAAAATACTTGGTAGAGGGGATAATGGAATGTTGGCAGACATTGGTAGCCCAATTAAAGATGTAGTGTGTTGTTTGGAATGGGCTGCCCAGGGAGGTGGTGAAGTCACCATCCCTGGAGGTGTTCAGGAAAAGACTGGATGAGGCACTTAGTGCCATGGTCTACTTGACTGGATAGGGCTGGGTGATAGGTTGGACTGGATGATCTTGGAGGTCTCTTCCAACCTGGTTGATTCTATTCTATTCTATTCTATTCTATTCTATTCTATAAAGGCTATGAAATTTGACTGTGAGTGGTGGATGAAAAGAATTTCTGCTGTTTCATTTGTTGCTGGGTTATTGTTGTGGAGGCAGGGAATTAACGTGGCCGAATCAGGAATATCTATAAAAATAGAGTTGTTTTATTTTCCTGAAGCTCCGCCCCCAAAACTATATACAGAAATTAATTTAATTTAATTAGCAGACTCAGTTTGATTGGGAATATCTTACAAAGGTTACTATGAATAAATTTGCCTGTTTCAGAAGTCAGGAAATGGAAAAGGCTAAGCTATAAACACAGCTTTTCCCCACTATTAATCAGGCTGAGCAGAAGGTTTACTCACAGGTGAGATACGCTGTCTGAGAGAATGGGGTCCAGATGCTTGTCAGCTCTCTCTCTTTCAAAAGACATCTGAGGCCTATTAAGCTTGCACAAAGGGTGCTTATGGTGGGGAGCTGTCCTAAGCAGGGACTGTCTGGTCCCTCAAGAGCTTGTCTTTCCCAGTGCCAGGGGACTCTCTCTGCAGGAACCATCCAGGCGGGGGAGAACTCTAAGGTGGGCACCTCAAGGTAGGAAGCACCCCAATATTTATACCTTTCCTAGACAAAGTGTCAATTTACCATTTCCAATCACCAGCCCGATTCCAGCACAGGCATCTGCATGGGGCACCCCTCATGGCAGAAGAACTCTTTGCTCCCCCCTCTTCAAGCCTGCAGAGCATGGGGGGAAGAAGTATTTCACACCTTTTCTCTCCCATTCAAACCATGGAGGGAGAGGAATTTTGGGCTATCCAGAACTCCAGGACAGTTATGTGTCAATCCATAACACAGCAAGCATATGGACTGCTCTATAGCCAGCATACCTTGACCCTTACCTCAAGGTCTGAGAAAAAGAATTAGTTCCTGTTTCATGATATTCTTGCAAGAGGATCATCTCCAATAGTAACAGGAATGGCAATGGTCTCATTTTCCAGAGCCTGCTTTGTAGCCACTGGATGAGAACAACTTAATGATAAATGCAGCAGCCTGAATGGCAACATTTTAAAAATGGCTGATTTTTAGCTTAAGGTATTGAGTCCAGTGGTCTATCCACATGCAGGGCTATGTGAATTGAAAATGGATAAGTTTGAGGTATACCCTGATTTTAGTTCACAGCCTCTGATTTTGATCAATGTTGACAGTGTGTTATTGGAGAAGTACCCATGATTTGAAAGATACACATTCTAAGGGTTCTTGAATGTGACCTTATCTAAATTTCTTATAATGCTCAGGAAATGTCCTCCAAATTTGAATGTCTCCTTTAATTCACATTGTTCCAAAGGCTATTTTTTTTCTCTCTCAGTCAGTAAGTGAAGAACACTCAGTGGTTTTTTTTTTTCCCCTTCTCTATTCCTGAATATCAGTCAGTTGAGTCAGGCTTCTATGGTAAGTTGTAGTATAGGGCTCTGGGTAAATATACAGACCTGTTCTTGCTCCAGGTGAAACGAATAATGGAAAAATCATTAATTTCACTCACAGACAGATTATACTTGAAGTCAGACAATATAAAACTTCTAACTTGGCAAACTCCATTGAGAAAAAAACAACCAAAAAAAAAACCCAACCAAAAAAAAAAAAAAAAAAAATCCAAACCCAAAACCAAAAAAAACAAAACCAGAAAACAAATAGCAAAACCCAAACCAACCAACCAAAAAGGAATGCACAAAACAATTACTCAGTACCTGGGCCAAGATTACAAGTAAATGGGAATTGGTTGGACTGGATGATCTTGGAGGTCTCTTCCAACCTGGCCGATTCTATGATTCTATGATTAGCAAGGCATGGAGCCCTGCTGCTGCCTCCTGTTGTGCCTCTAGCATAGTGTCCTCAAGGAGATAAGGTGCAGAATCATGTCAAGGTGCAGCCAGTATATGAGGTCTTACATTCCAGGAGACTGTTCTGGGAAGCACATTGCTGGGACACCCTGCTTCATCTGGGACCCAGGCATGCCCAGTGCTGTTCCCCCTTCCCCGGCACTGTTGTGATGGTCTAGAGTTTAGCCTAACTGACAAGTCAGCCTTCAAAATATTTGTAAATCTCTTGCAGTGTTCTTCTTGCAAGACCTTGAGGACTTGGTGGGAATATGAGGTCTTCTGAAGCACAAGGGTGTATGTGGAGGGTGGGAACTGAAAGCTAATGAATTTTTGCAGCAAGGCAAAGCCTGGCTGGGAATCTTGAGCACAACAGCAAAACTCAGTAAGGTTTCAGAGAGTGCTTTCAAGGTGGAGAGCAGAAGTCATTGTACTTGGAGAGACCCAGAGATAAGTGAGTTTAAATAATAGGAATATGCTGGAGGAGAGGTCAGTCAGAGAGGCAATGCAGAAGACAGAGAGAGCTTGAGAGCTGGGAGATTGGAACATGTTGCAGTTCTGCAGTATGTTAGAATGGTTCACCTAAGGAAAACAAGGGAGATGTTTGCCTAGGAAAAAGACATCACATGGGATGGTGCTATGTTTCTAAATGGATTCTCAGCCACGTACATGATGCTGGTGTCACCCGCTACTGCCATGCCACTGCGGCTGTGTCTGGGGTGGCATGCAACAACTGTGCTGGGGACAAGAGGGCAATGAGGTGGCTCAGGAGGAAGAGTGCAGTTGATCACATGAACAGGAAGGAGTCATTTGTGAGAAGGCAGCATGGGGTGAGTTACAGTGAGAATGAAAGTCTATGAACATCATTCAATACAAAAATTAAGCCTTTTAGAAGCCTTCAGGCTTCAGCAAGCAGCTTAAGCACAAATTCAGCTCTAAGTAGCATCAATAAAGGCTGCAGGCTAAGTTCCCATTTCCATCAAGTCCCATTTTGATAGATTTGGCAAGCTAAAACTCAGAAAATGCCTCTTTTATAATTTCAAAGTGGACTTAAATTAGTGAGAACAAAGCACAAGTGACCTGAATCTATGGTGCTGGATTGGAGTTTTAAGTGCAGACTGGTCACAGAAACGTCTGTCACTCAGACTTCAATGCTGTTTTTTCTCCAGGAAAACTACATATTTTTCATGCACAAGCCTGCATCTTCATTCAACAATACTGCAGGGCTCTGCTGAGTTATCTGCATTGATCTGGTAAATGAAAGGCCCCTTGCTGGCAGGGAAGCACGAACACTGAGCCCTGAAGCAAACTGGAACAAGGAAACTCAGACAAGCACAGGCAGTGTCCTGTTATATTCTTGTGTGTTTATAACATAGATGTGTATTTGTATTCAAGTGTTTGGTCAGAAAATATCCAAAGTCTATGATCTCCCTGACCTTGAGATATTTTGGGTTGATTTTTTTTTTGTTTGTTTCAAATTACTTAAAAAAAAAAAAAAAACGTTGACATGGAGGTACTGTGAATCAAGTATGTGCATGCTTTGAATGTGTGAAAATGTAACCTTTAGAAACCCTGAGAAGTGAGTGACATTCTTAAATACAGACCAAGGGCCAAGAAAAATGTTTGTATATGGGCCTGAGAAGTGTGTAGAATATAGTTTTTCATCAAGTTATGGAAATCTGAGATAGAAAAGGACTCATTAGATCATCCTGACCATTCCTTTGGCGTGAAGGTATAGGAGAGCAGGAAAAGAAACAAACAGAAAAAAGCACTGAAGTTATAAAATATCTGGTTTTACAGAAATCACAGTGCAAACAGAACCACTGCACAGTGTGTTGTTTGAGACCCATCAAAACTGGTACACAGGTAGAAGAGATAACTTGGAGCTTTTAATTTTTTTTAAAGGCTTTTCCTTTCTCCCACATCAACTTTTCTATAAACCTTAGCACTGGGACTTTTCATCTTGTTTCCAGCAATCAGTGATTAAAAATAAAAAAAAAGTGAGATAATTACTGTGACACTAACACAGCATTTTATGTAATCAATAAATTAAGTATTTTTTTCAGGTAGCTTGTGAAATGGGTATGCAAATCTGATATATTAACACATATTTTGCCAGTGCAAACAGATTTATCATAGACTGTTGCTGAGCCTTACTTTGTCCATGAGATAGGTAACGCAGAAATGAAGTGACAGTGAAGATCAGGCAGTGAGTCAGTGGCTAAACCAGGATAAAATTCAGGAATGTTGTCTGAGTTTTCTGGTGTTTCAGGGCTGGGCACTTTGCTGTGTAGCTCTGAGGGGAGTGACTGGAGTCACCATCTCTTCGGAACCAGTGAAGAAGGTCAAATCTGTAGGCTAGGTGTACCTTTACTAACTGCTAAAGTCTTCCCTATTATGACCAACACATTACTTACTACTAATAATATATTCCCTCAAGGGATATAGCATCAAACACTTTGAAGTTGCAGCTGAAAAGGTTTTAACAGTGTCCATGCTGTAATAAGAATCTAAATTTTCTTGATGATCCTTTATTTTTTTGGCTGTTTTTGGTTGCTTTTTAAAAGAATTTGTTGGCAATGCAACTGTTGACTTTCAGAGAGAAGGATGAGGGGCTTTTTTTTACAACCATAGTGATTTTATCCCATTTGCCTTCATTTAATTTGGAAATGGAAACCATATCTTTAATGCTAATTAGGCAGCACATTACTTATTCTTCCTGTCCTTGTGTAAATAACAATTAGCAATAATTTAGCAGTTGTACACTCTGGCATCTTCTGAGCCATACCATTGTATACCATTCCAAATTCCTATGCATTAATTAGGATCATAAGCCAATCAGCACTAATTAAGAAGAAAATAAGCATAATAACAAATGAAACAAAGCTAATGATTTGTATCTGTTCAGTAGTTCTTTTTCCCTCTGCAGTTTATCAAATAGTTGTAATGCATAGGAACTTCTTCTAATTGAAACTAATTATGAGGTTTCCCCTGCTACTTTGAGCCTCATGTTCAAATCCCACGAAGCTCATTAAATAAGTTACAAAGCTGGAATCTTTAGCACATATCGTAACTTGGTTCATGTTAATTAGCACCATGTTTTGGAGGCAATAAGAGGCCTGTTCAGCAGCAAACGCTACCTAAAGGGAGATTAGGTAGGGATTTTTGCAGATCTAAGAGGCTATAGAGAGACCCGAGCCAGGTATTACCAGATATGGCTGAAATGCCATGTATCTACCTCAAGACTGTATGCTAAATATGGTACTTTTGCAATTCAGCCCATTTTGGCCTTTGTTGTAATGTCTGTTGTTATTTGGAGTGAGCATCTGGGAAAATAAAGGTGCTTAAATATGCAGTTATTATGTCTGAAGGTCATTCCTGTCTGTTGGTGACTGTGGCATAAAATAGCATTCATTTTCCACTGCTGGTTTGGGTGTCATTAGCACCACTTTGCTTTCAGAAGTGGGTAGCAATCTAGATGCCAGCATCTTTGCAGATCCCAGACCCATTTAACAGACTGAAATTGCTACATGAAGCTTAATGATGCTAAAAATATATGTGGTGGTATGTGCTGTCTCCATTTATTTGGATGCAGTAATTTAAAGGTAGGCAGTAAGCACTGAATACAGTTCAAAGTGGGTGAAAGAGATCCACAGACCTAGAGTTTATGTGTTCTATAAATTCACCTCACTCTAAGCAGTTTTCAGTACAATCTTAGGAGACAAGGCCACACACTGATCTTACAACAGGCTTATGCCTTGCCACTGTACTGCAGATTTTCAGTCTTAATGGACAAAGACACACAGCCTGATCTTACTGGAAGGTCTCATATATCCTGAAACCAAGCTGAACTGAAACACATCACAGCCTAGTTCGTTCTTGCATGGCATCCCTTTCCAGCTGATACTCCTTTAAGAATGCTAATGAATGAACTAATTAATTGACTAATTATTGAAAATACCTTAAAAGTGGTACAGTAATTTTGACATCTTGCATAGTTTATGACTGTTGGACATTCTTTATTTTCCAATTATGTGTCTGCAGATTGTCAGAGGTCTCCCACCCCACTGCCAGCCCCTGCCTGCTCTTTTCAGGACTGTGAGTCTGGCCCAGAAGCTGTACCAGACAGAGAATCAGCTTCCTGATATATTACCCATTCTTTCTCCTTGCCCCTGAAGATCATACTTGGGCAGCTTGCAGATATGATGGCCACAGTTCAGGGTAACTGGAAATGAAAGACAGATCTCATTCTAAGCAAAGCAAGAAACTTTCTTACACAAATCAGTAGAAAAGAAGTGGCAGCACCATTTTTCCTTTACTTTCCGAGACAAATTTGCTTTGTTGAATGACTAATATAATTTGAAGTACTGTTTAAATGAATACTGAGATAAACACCACAAAGGATCATCAGTCCTCTCAAACAAAGTTGAAAGGCTCCATGTAAGTTATGAAACTTAAAAAGTGTATCACAGAATCACAGGGTATTGTGATCCAAGCTTACTGAAAATTTGTAAAATGCCTCCTCTTGAAATCTGATGGTCAACAGTTGCAGATACTTCCAAGAACACATTAAAGATATTCAAGAAGGCAATCCACAAATCAGTTGGGTTTTTTTTTCCCTTCCTGTGGATGAGATGTTTTGTTATTTATAAGCACTATTAGCCACATTCTGATGGAAGTCTGAAGACCAAATGAATCAGAGAAACAAAGTGTTAATTCTCAGAGGTACTTAACACACGGTTCATATAAAGGAAAGGAAGGGGAAATGAAAGGAATTTGGATGGTATAGTCACTGTATTGTGGAAAACAAAGCAAAACAGAAATCATCAGGATGTTTTCATTTGTTTTTTTTTTTCTTTTAATGGGGTTTTTTTTGTCCATGTCTCTTTCAATTGTTTTTAACTATGATTTTAAAAGAAGTGTTTATAACAACTGTAGATGGGGAATACTGATGCTTTCCTCTCTTTCAGATGTCTTTATAGGCTCAGTTCTCTCAAATCTGTAAAATATCTTGTGATCTTTGTCTGAAAAACACAACATAACAAAAATCAAGTGAATTGCCACCCCTTTTTTTCTGTGATTGACCTAGGCAAAGAGGTTTGTTACTTTAGAAATTGCTGGGAGATAATGCGGCATGTCTGTAAGGAAGTTGTGATTTTTGCCTTGAGCTGTGCTGGAAAAGGTTAAAATTACAGGGAATCTTACCTTCAGAAATGGAGAGGCAGAAAAAGCTAAAAAGAAGAAAAGAAGCAAAAGTAAAATAAAAGCTGTTTTGTGTGTGTGTGTGTGTGTGTGGAAACACTGGCTTCTGATTTCAATTATTTCTGAGCTGTAAACATTTTCAGGGACAAGGAATTCCTTTTGCATACACATATTGCTATTTGCAAAAACCAGGGCCAGTCCAGTGGAATTTTGTTTTTGTCTCAACAGACTAATTTATTCATCTGGGGGATTTTATTTAATAGTCTAGTATTAATGACAGCAAGAAATTAAACAGTTGTTTCACTCATTTTTCTTCTTTTCAGTGTGTGTCTTTCTCCCCACCACCCCCCTACCCCTGTATCTTTATATGTTTTAAAACCATAAATGTTTCCAAAGGTAGTGCCAGATTTAAAATACTGGTTGTTATTACAATGTGTGGGTGGCTTCACCCTCTGTTCACAGCCTCCAGCTTTTATCTGCCCTGCTTCCATCCTCCTACTATGTGAGAGGAATCCAAGAAAATTAACTCATTTAGGAGAGAAGCAGTTTAGCTCCTTTTATGATGATTGTGATTATTTTAGTCTGGAGTGACTACCTTTTAGCAGGTAAAACCAAAAATGAAGAGAAAGAAAAAAGCTTTGAAATCTTAAATTTTGATGCAATAAATCAATCAGGCAGACAGCCTGTGTCTTCCAGTCTTGTTTTCATCTCATCCCCCAGGTTACAAGGAAGTTACTTCTCATGTGTGCTGCAGCTGAGATGAGAATCAGACCCTCATTTTGTGACAAGTCTTTCTGCTTTAGAATAGAATCATATGATTCTATGATTCTATTCTAAAGCAGAAAGACATTTTTTTTGGGGGGCTACTCTGGTATATCCCAAGCCCTGCTGTTATGTTTGCAAGTATGAGGCAAATACAGCACTTTGTAACAGGCTGAGGGAAGAGGAAGGGGATAGAAGAAACACTGTCATCCTCCCGTGAGTGCCGTAAAGTTGCAGCAAACAACAATGTGAGAAAGGAAGATGGTGAGTGCACCATTTATTAGGTAAGAGAGTGCAGGATTCTGGTGAATTCATTTGTGTTGTGTATTTCCGCTGTGCTCCACGTGTGAGCAATGAGCAGTTGCCGTGCCTGAAATGAAAATCACTTGCAACACTGCACTGTGCAAGTGGTCTCAAACCCAGAACCACTAACTAAACCAGCCCAGCATGACGTGAGAGAGGGATGAGGAAGGCGTCAGTGTAGGGAGGCACCTACACTGATGCAGGCATCATTCATCCAAGAGCATCAGTATTTCCTACTGAAAAAGGACTTGCTCAGAAATCAGGTTTTTGCTTTGTGGGCAGCCATGTTCAGTCTGATGTGTCCCACTTTGCTCTCTGGAAGCAGGAAGCAAAATATGTGTTCGGGGCAGGTTTGCTCTGCCTAGCTGATAAATGAGTTACACTGGCAGGATGCTCTGAGAATGGCTTATTGCTACACTACAGCTTTTAGAGCTGAACTGCTCCCCTCCAGCTGCCTCTGAATGCTGACATGGCCCAGGGAAAAGGTACTGCATGGAGTCAGCACTGTCCTGTAAGGTGGCAGCTTTGACTCTCACTGAGGCTATGAATGAGTTAAACTCTCATTTCCCATTTTTATGGGAAAATACTATAATAACAGCAGTTACTTGCTTCCTTTTGCATTTATGGGGGCATGGACACTGCTGATGTGGGTGTAGAAGAGGCTTTGAAACAGGTGAAGGTACTGTAGGATGGATTGAAATCTAGATGGATTTTTTTTACTCCTCATTTTCATCTGGCTAACTGGGATAGGGTGATGTCTCAAATGAGGATCACACTTCGGAGATGCTTTTCTCTGCACCCAGAGGGACCAGTCAGGCTGGAAGCACCAACTCCCACTCAGCATCTCTGAATGATAGGATCAGCATTAGTGTATCAACATAGTTTTGCTAACAACCTTTCCTCTGTGTTTCTCCTGGAGGAAAGTCTTAAAGGAGGAGATATACATCTCTGGAGTATTGTGCTTGGGGCACTTCACTGCAGAGGAGAAACTGAGATGTAGGAACAGAGGGATTTGTTCAAGAAGCAGGGAAACTCCAGAGCTGCGTCAAAACCCATGGGGTACCTAGAGACTTAACTTTTCTTTTCTTTAGTTGTTAATGGGATGCTCTGTAATCATTGATGTTTTCCCTATTTTTGAATTAATGAGGCCATAATAGTTAACTATTATCTGTCAACCTGCTCTGCTGATTATCTATGCTCATATATGACTACTATCAACTCATTATTGGCATGCCGCTGATTTAAACTTTGAGTTTACTATTGTGTGGAATCACAATATCTACCCAGTAATGTAGTTATTTTAGGAAGCATCCTTTTTTTTCTGTAAGATAAGATGGTTGTACCTGTTTAGTGCTATCATAAAGTTGTGTTAGTTTCTCAATAAAAAGAAGTCTCTGTTTGTTGTTAACCAGCTAAATTTTGAAGCCAAAATTTCGATGAACTCAACTTATGTTTAATGAACTACTGGCTTACACTTTTGATACATCTGTTCATCCTTTAAGCAGCAGAACTTCACTGAAATCAGGTTTCCTAATATGTTAAAAATTCTGACAAGTCAACTGCTAGGTTGTCATTTTATTCACCATCCCCTCTTCTTGTAGGGCAACAAAATGTTTGTGTTGCTTCAATCCTCATTGCTTCAGAGCTCTTTGAAATATAGCAATGTGGTTTGAACTCACAGTCAATGTGTCTCTGGTATTTTAACTTCAGCTGTTTATGTTCCAACTAATTAACCATAACATGCTGGACTGGGGATAATATATTAGGTATGTTATGACTCTTTCCCTGTGCTGTAGTAGGTGGCAGTTCTCCATCAGTGACTTGAAAGTGCCAGAGCTCTCTTTTTTCCCAGCTTTTCCAGGGAAAAAATATTTAAGCTAAAGACACTTTATTTTTGCTACTATTGGATTATGGTCTGGTTTGATTACATTTTCTGTCTTAAAAGCAATCAGTGTATTCTAAACATATGTAAGTAAATTCTCAAGTGAGAGCAAAAGTCTTTGGAAAAGTCAGTGTGCCACCCAGACCAGAGGATGTAGGCTGTAGTGAAAACATGTGAAAGGAAAAAAAAAAAAAAAAAAAAAGTCCATATTGTATCATTTAAGTCCTGTACACACAAAATTGTCTGGAATCCTGCTGAGACCCCTGACTGGAGTTTGGGCTCCAAACTCCCTACTAGTCTATTAAAGAGAGAGGGGTATTTGCAAAGATTGGGCAAAAGAATTCTAAGGTTTAGAAATTCTCATAACTTGGGCTCTGTTTTAGCAGCATCTGTAAAACTAATAGCTTCAAGTGGGCTTCATCCATAGGAATGGAGAGTCTGCTGGACACTTAAAGTCTTAGCATAATATTAACACTTGTTTGGGGGCGGGTTACGCAGAAAGCTGCATATGTTTGGGTTTAAGTTGTCCCTGGGCTGCTAAGGGCATTTCTGTTGAGATAGGGTTCCTATTAAGACCAGCATGGTTCAGGATATGGAGGTGCTGTGAACTTTTTTGAGTGTCACAGACTGTTTGTTGGACTGAGTTTGAGGCTACAGGCAATCCTGAGGGACCTGGCCATCTGCAGCAGCCTCAGGCTTTCTTCTGGTGCTGGCCTGCTTCTTTGTATGCTTCCAGTCAGCAGAAATCATATGGCTGAGAAAAACGATTTCAGCATTTTACAGTTTCCAGAGAATAACACTGCCAACTGCCTAGGCACTTGTCACTGCAGATTTTCCCTGCATTGGTGTTGGGAAATGAGAAACCTTGTGCCGTCTCCTTGATGAACTTTGGAAGAGCTCAGAGCAGGGCGAGGACACCCTTGCAGCTTTTAATACCTGGTTTGCAATTACAGGATATTATGTTACTCTGTCCCTCTGCCAATTTATCCACCTTTCTATTTTCACATCCGCATTTATCACGTTGTCTCTTTGCATCAGTCATGAAAGCCATTTTTGATGTATTTAAGTTTCAATAATATCACAGTCACAGGGTGTGTCATTTTATTGTCAGCTCAATGAAGTTATATCTGTGTGTTCTAGTTGGCAGTAGGAAACTGCAGTGCCTCACAACTCCAGGAGATCAAAACCTGCTTGTTTGAAGGGAGACACCATTTGCCTCCTCTCTTTGGCCTCTCTTTGCAATGCATTGACTGCCTTTTCTCACTCTACCTTCAGTGAATCCCTAATGGATAACAAAAGAACGCAAAAGAACACCTAATTTGCTCCAAGGGCCTGCTCTCAGGGCCAAGGACATTGTTTCCCTCCTGCCAGTCTCATGTAGTTATGCAGATTTACTTGATCTTTCTCAACCACACAAACATTTGGAGACGAAAGGATGGAGAAAAAAAGACAGCATAAGCTCCCCAGTGTCTTCAGGCATATCTTTATGTTTTGTTTTGTTTTGTTTTCTCCAATTACCTTCCAAAGAAGGGCCTCTCACGTTTTCAGAGTTATGGTGTGGTGGCCATCCTTAGGCCTTACCTCACACAAGGTAAGGCTTCTACTGAACAGTTACCATAGGAGCAGTGCCAGTGTGACCACCTCCAGCATGCACATATTGACACTGGCAAATGTTTCTTGACCGGGTCAGCTGGCAGTTCTGTTTGATACACTGTGCTGGATAAATTACAGTCTCTGGATCTCAGTCCCATGAAATATGCCGAGATGGCGTGTACTTGTTGTCCCTCTAATCCCCCTTCCCTCTCAGTCCTATGTGCAGCCCTAATATCTTTATTTAAAACTGTAGTGGCATAGTATTTATACCCAAACCCTTTAATCCAGCCCTGTCTCTATCAAAGAAAGGTAAAATGAGGGGCTGAGGGCTGTATCTTTGCTAAAAAAAAAAAAAAAAAAATATTACTATGTCCGCAGCATAAATGAGCTACTTACTAGGCAAGAAGCAAAGGGCAGATTTCTGGAGAGAAGGTAGCACATCAAGGTTCTGATCAAGGTCAGATAAAAACTAGAGCTGAGATACTGCCAGTTCTTTGGATGAAGCCAGTAAGTGGAATTTGGGCCAGCTTTTTTAAAGCCAGCAGAGCTTGCACTGACAAAGAGAGCCAGGAGACTGAAAAGAGGTCAGTGAGTAATGCATGTTGGAGCCAAGGCAAAAGAATAACAGCACCAAGTGCCTGCAGAGGAAGACAAACAACAGTGGTGATGTGGGCTACGCGGCAATATTGCTAAACTCTTTTCAGCACAAGCCTTCCTAAAAGACTGTTGCTATAAACGGGGCAATGCCAGAGCCAGCCCTTTCCTCTTGCTTCCCTCAGCGTCTCCCTCGTCACAGGAGCATGTCTGCTGTCATTGCAGCAAGCACTGCACAGCTTGAGGAGAATCCTTTCTGCTATTGTAATTAAAGTTATTGCTCTCATACACAGCCACTAGTTAGATAATCTAAGTCATCACACATGTACAAGCCTGGAAGGGTGCTTCTCATATCTCTGGAGAGCTATTTCGACGGCTAAGTCTTCTTGTATGATTAAAGTACACAAAAAAGGCTAAGTACCATATTTACTTACCATGAAGTGTCAAACTCAGTTCTACTTAGGGAAATTGTTCAGTTGCCCCTCTAAGCAGTGATGAGCCCTTGGCAGAACTGGGGAGATGACAACTCCTCAGAAACATTCCAGAAAAGCATTTCAGCTGAAGTTTAGCCTGACATCAGCTTTTAATAACCCCTAATTTTTATATTGCGCATATATATATACATCTCTCTATATTCATACATTAAAAAAAAAAAACAACAACAAAAAAAAAACAACAGAAAAAAAAACCCAAACCAAACAAACAAAAACAACCAAAAAAACACCAAAACCCCCAAAACTTTAATGCCTACTGCCTTGCTTGCCCAGTTGAGGTTCCTTTAAAAGTTTTTTTTCTGCTGGTACTTGGCATCTTCAGAAAATCTGTTTCTTCAAATTAGGCACTCACATCACTGTCCTTCCCACACCAGAATACAGTTTTTAATCTCTCCTTTTAATTAACCAAAACTACATCAATCTAACATCAGGAAAGGCTCATACAAGGAAAATCTGTCAGACTTTGAAATAGTGTCCTACAGGGAGGTTAGGGAAGCCCAGTCATTTAAGGCTGAATGGATTGACCTACTCTGGCACAGCTGGAAGGAT
Source organism: Tricholaema leucomelas (assembly GCA_013400475.1). NCBI lineage: Eukaryota > Metazoa > Chordata > Aves > Piciformes > Lybiidae > Tricholaema lacrymosa > Tricholaema leucomelas. Next base: position 60,448 of record WAAF01005263.1, on the reverse strand, counting down.
GGGTTAGCTGAGCTAATACGGCTTTTCCACATCTAATATATCTAATCTAAACTTGGACTGTCAAGATCCACCAACGCAGGCAAATATGCTTTCAAGGAACACATCAGAATACGAGCAACAGCTTTTATAGTAGGCAGACAAGTCATAACCACAAGATCCCTGGACGTTCAGTTGTGGCTTTTTGTCTTCCTCCCTCTCCAACTTCTGTGCTAAGACACTTGCTCTCCAAATGTAGGAAGGACTCAGGCCTTCTATTTCTGAACTGGCATCATCTTGTTTGAGGACTTCAGAAAGAGTAAAAGAAAAAGAAGAAGAGACTATGGAAGGAACACTGAAGGCAAACAATGTGCTGGAAGATCAGCATGTGCCTTGTTATGCTGCAGGTTTTAAGTAAATGACAAATATCACTCCAAGTAGGAAAATAAACTTTAAGTTGGAAACACTGATACTAATATTCAGATTAACTTGTTTTATCCTCCCACTTGCCCTGGTCTGTGAAGTCTGAGTAAATAAAGGATATGAATAATTCTAAACCTAAGTATCTGTACATACATATGTATTTGTTTTGTTTTGAATATCAGTTTCTGTAACCTAAATTCTTTGTAAGCCAAAATCTCTGTTGCAATAGCTTCATCGTTCTTCCCCTCTGAATACTGGGCTTTGAGAATAAACAAACTATAGAAATTGTGTCAGGTCAGCTTCAGGGATGAGATGGGATCCTTCTAGGAAAAACAATTCTATGGGCTTATTACAGCAGCCAATTACAATGACATTCCTTCATCAAAAGCTGCATCTTAAACAGAAATGCAGTGTCAGAGGTTTGGCGTAATATCCCCACAACAAAAAACAGCTAACAGGAATGATAACAGAGAAAGAATTCTTAGGAGAAAGCAACTATTGCTGAGAATGGGAGCTGGTTTATCCTTGGCAATGTGCAGTGCTGGTGGCAGCCTCCTTCTCTATCTCATTTCCTATAGGACAAAAGAGCAAGGGCCTGTGAATTGCGGAAAATTAAATGAAAGCCTCAGTAATTGCTTGCCTTGGAGATGAACACAGACCAGGTCAGTTCAGGAGCTTGATTTTACTCTAAACAAAATCCAGGTTGGAAGATAAGGACAGTCCTGGAAAGCTGTTAGGAGAAAGGATTAAGATGTTCACCTCAGAGGTTTTAACTACCTTTACTCTCAAGGGAGTGTATGTCTGACGCACTGGAGAAGACTGGCCGATGCATCACTGAGAATTTCTGACAGTCCTTTTTTTTTTGCTGAGCTCAAAAATGAGTCGATAACTACCTTTTCAATAAGTCCATGTAACTTGAAGAGTACAACTTTTTTTGTCGGATGATATGGTCCCTCATGAACAGTTTTTTTGAGCATTCTGGCCCTCTTTAATCTGATTTCGTGAGAAGTATTTGTGCTTACATGTGAGTGTGGTCAGCAATATCTCCTTACACCACCAATATTTATATTAGTACCTCCTAGGCACCTCTTTCTTTTCTTGAGTGTGCAGGACTTGACTTCCCAGCATATGGTGGTATGATGACATACATAGCACATCAGGCACAACCACATAAACCTTCAGAGCTGCCATAGAGTAGATTTCTTCCACAGCCTCCCAGTAGAACACTCCTCCTTCTCTTGAATTAGCATCTGAAGACATTGATCCCATGCTCCTGAGTAATACCCCAAATACTTCTAATGTTCTCAGGCTTTGGGGAATGGTTCTATTCTTTTCAGTATTTACAAGTATGACAAAGGCAATTTGATTGTATTCAGCTTGTTATTTCCTGTGTTTCTAAGGTGCACTATTATTTTCTCATCCCCATCACAACTATTATGAGCTTTTTATTTTGTTTTGTTTTGTTTTGTTTTAATTAAACATCTATATGCAGTCACCACTCATTTCAAGTTTCTACTTTTAAGAAAAATATAGTGAAATAAAATTACAATATGTTAAGACTACAGTAGCTGACAATATATTTCTGTGTGTCTCCTTTCTTTCCATAGTCTTATCCTCTGGTCAGAATAGGATGCTTGTATTACCATTTGGACTTCCCTTGCAGTCTTTCTCCAGTTTTTGGTTTGTTGTTTTGGGATTTGTTTGTTTGTTTAGGGTGTTTTGTTTGTGGTTTGTTTGTTTGTTTTTAATACAGTAGCATTCAGTTAAACAATCAAAATCTCTTGTGGCCATGGCTCTCAGCTTTAGACTGTGTGTTTTTTTCATTCTACTAAGTTTGTTGGACACCTTTTAGTGGGAAAAGTCAGGGCTTCAATTTTCTGCCAAAAACATTCATTGGATCTATTGGGAAATATTTAACAATTAAGAAGTTGATATCCCTAAGCGGTAATTAATATTTCATATCCCATGAGTTGCTCTTCTTCAGTGCTTACCTATTAGTTCTGCTACTCAAAGCTAGGTTCTTTTTTTGGCTTGTGCTTGTTTGTTTATTGGTTTGTTTGGGTTGTTTCGTCTTCCTCATTTGTGTGGTTAATTCATCACATGCTTATTAAAGTAAATTCCCATCATTACCTTAAAATAAAACACCACAAAAGAGTGAGGGCTGTGAGATGAGTTGTTAGAGATTCAATAGCTCTTCCTTTTGCCCAGAGTCCATGCCAAGTCAATGCTCTTGGTTGCCTCAGTGACAGGTACTAGGAGCAGTGCATCATTTTCCTTCAAGGTCTCATTTGCTAGTAGAGATTTGCTACCTTTGAAATGAAAAAGGCTAACAACAGGTGGATAGGTCAGTAATTACACTCCATAGAAAGGATCAATGGAATTTCCATCCTGAGATACATAACCTCAAACCTTGAGTCACAAGCTCTGTTTGTGTCCATACATTGTTCAGAGACTTTCAATTAGTTGGTATTTGTGGTTTGGGTTGAAGAGACCATGAAGGTCATCTAGTTGCAACTCTTCTGCCACAGGCAAGGACATCTTCCACAAGACCAGGTTATTTTTCATTAATCTATCTAAATGTACTAGCAAAAGCACAAATCTGTTCTTCCTAGACTAGAGGAGTTGCTGCTTTGGTGTGATGGTTGTTACCCACCCCCTGCCTTCCGCACATGCTTAAGAAAATCACCCAGACTAAACTCAGTGGCTGGAAATTAAGGAATGAAGCTATATTTACAGCTTAGCACAATATACAAGCAGATATATACAAATATGTACAGTTATATCCAAATTAAAAGTAACACAGAAACATAGTACCCTTTCCAGAAACAATGAGAACCTCTAGGAGGGCTCCTGGCCCAACCCCCCCTTCCCCCTTGCTCTTTACCTCTCTTCAGAAATAACCAGATCAACCCACATATATCTCACGTGATAAATCTGGAGATCTGAGGTGAAATGTCAGGAAAAGATGACAAGGAGGTTAGAGGAAAAAGGGGCTATTTGGATTAGAGAGTTAAAAGCAGAGTCAGCCAGAGACCAGACCACCAGAAAGAATGTACAGCCAGAAGTGAGAGCTGAGCGTGTGTGTGAAGTGCCTGTCTTATCTATATTTTGACTAGTTGTGTTTCTCAGCAGAAGAATGCTGATACAGGGCACACATTTTTCTTCATTCTTTTCACAGCTAAGGATTGCATTTCTCTCAGTAAAATATTTCAGTTAGTCTCAGACCAGTACATTTGGCCAGAGGGGAGTGCAGTGACCAGTTTTATCTCTGCCCATCACAGCCTAATCTACTTTCTCCAATCAGACATCTTAGAATCTCAGTCCAACTGAAACTGCTTTGCAGTGGTGTTTTGTTTGCTGCATACACATTATATACCTCACACTTGCACTTTGGTGGTATGCAATTGTGATCTGAGTATTTGAAGTTTTTAAAAGTAAGAGGCAATGGAAATGCAAACTTGCAGTTGTTGTGAAGATCTGAGATGTTGTTGAAGGGCTTTCCTTTTCAAGTCTCATTCTGCAGCACCCTTCAATGTCTTCCCCACGGTCTGTACAGTGGGTTTGTTTGTGGCATATACATGCAGAGAATACAGAGGCTTAAGCAGCTTTCCTCAATGGTGTTTGATTCACTGAAATCTTCCCTGGGAAAAAGTGCAGTGGTGGCCAATCTACTCCATCCCTCCTGCTGGTGCTGTGTATTTCCCATACCGTATTCCTCAATATTCTTTCTGGCAAGTGTACAAAGAGGGTAGTAATAAAAGCCCGTTTGTGTGACTACGAGTTCATTGCCTCAACTCCAAAACACTGAAAAACTAACATCCAATAATTTAGCTTTGCAAGCTGTCATTATTTTGATAACACTACAAGCAAGCCAGCAGAAATCCCGAGCAGCCTCTGGGCAGGAAGAATAAGCAAGGACAGTGTCTTGCCTGCAACTGGAAGCCTCTTGAAAACAAGAGTGTGTTTGAAACTGGAGGCCTTGGGAATCAATAGAGGGTTGTTTGTATGTCGGAGCCACAAAGTGCCATCACAGTTGAGAGTCAGTTAGTCTCACAATTACATATTGCATTTTTCAGAGGCCTGTAACATGCCTGTTTCTATTTGGAGGCAGCAAATAACATGCCACACATGCAAGCTTTTGTTTTTCCTTAAATGAAAATATATGTGTTGAGGGAGAAAGGAATTAGCAGAGACCTGACACTGCACTTAGGGACCCATGCTTTTATTTTTAAACTGCATTCACTAAACTTAATAAATATTCTTCTCCAGACAGATCTTCGATGTCACACTGAGAGATTTAGCTTCACAACTCTCCTCCAATTTACATCAAGATGACAAAGTAGATGTTTATTTTATTAATTTAAGGCTCAATCCGAAGCACATTGCAGTCAATAGAAATCTAGTCTAGTATTCACTGGACACTGGACCATGCCATCATGAAAAATGTCTGTTTAAAACACATTCCAGAAGCCAGATGGACCAGTGTTTACACAATATTTCTTTACCTACCCTAAATTCCTTCCTGTCAACACAAGCAGAGACTTATCCCTAAGTTTTGGGTTGTGGTTTTTTGTTAATATTATTTTAACAAAGTGAATTTGATGAGGTAGATTTCTGATGCTGAGAACTGTGTAACAACCAAGTCATTTTTAGCAGTCTACTAAGTGATCAGCGTTATGGTGGTAGAGATAGACAGATACAAGCAAGAGAGAAGTACAGAACCTAGGTGCTCAGGAAGAAGAGGGTAAATATTTTCCCTTTTCTTCCTTCATGCTGTATTTTATTTTGTGTACTTGAGGATTAAGTAATTAAATTAATTATTAATGTATGCTCTTTGCACTATATAGAATGTATATCAGGGATGCTGAACATCTACAATATTACCCTTTTATGTGGATCAAGATCAAATCCCCCATTTGTTCCTTGACCCCTGTGCTACCATCTCCTGCTAGTGTTCCCTTCGTGCAGTGGTGATGCTTCACTAGAACAAACTGAATGGGCCTTCAACTACTATTTGTGTCTTCAGATTCACTAATTAGAAAATGAAAGATTATTTAGGGAATTAAACATTCTGACTTTATTTGAAGGATGCTACTGGTATAATGCAGAAACACTGCCTTTAGATACAGTGTATACATCTCCACTAAAAGTCTTGATAAAAAAAAAATCAATGGTACTGCTTTGTTACAGTCATTAGAAATTGGGATCACATATTTTGCCTCCAGGGATTCTCAGTAGCCATGGTTGTTAGTATATTGAAAAAAGGTTTTGCACTGCTCAAGCAAAAGGCACTCTGAGACACTTACAAAACCATTGTAGAACTCTAGGATTCAAGTTAAACAAAGGCTCAATCTGAACTACCATTCCTTGCCAGAACTAAACCCGGAGCTGTTACATTTTGCATGGCAAGCCCCAGCTCCATCTTTTACCTCACTAACTGTGCCCAAGGCAGAAAGAACTCCCTAGGTGGACTTGGAGAAGCTGTACTGAGTTGTTCTCAACTGCAAGCCACTCTTGCATGTTTTTAATGCAGGATGTTTTCTTTCTTCTTGCTACTTTGCCTGCCTTACCTATTAAAAGTCTTTATTAATCTGAAGGAATTATTCCATCAAGACAGTGCAGCTGTATTCCCCATTTCCTTTCCACTTCCCCTGCAACAAACAGACTTCAGTATGTCTTTGGAAGAGGCAGCTGGATTTAAAGGTGTGGAAATAAGTCACATACAGAAGAACTGAGGAAATCTCAATCTTTACACAAATAATAAATAAAGCTATTATTGTCTCCTTGACTGACCCCAAAAAAGCACAGAGCCTCAACATTTATTTAATAATTTCTTCTTTAGAACAAGCAATATTTTTCATATTACATGCTATTTTTGCCAGTTCATAGCTCAGGTGAGAAGTATTCTACTGCTATTACAGATAGGAGAATCTATGGCAGGAGAGAGTAGAATGGCGCTTGTCAACATGGCTGTACAACGTCAGTCACTACAACTCTGTATTTTATCACCCAGGTTTCCAAACTCCATACTATTGTCAGCTTCTGAGGAATTCACCATATACCATGGGCAGCTGGCATCCCTCAAAATCAGGCTGCTTATTTTATTCCCTAATATCCAGAACAGGAGATCCGTGCTTACTTTCTTTGATTTCTCAAGATGCTTTAGAAGCAGTAGTGTCTATGTCCTGAGTCCTAGTACTGTGTGCTGCCTCTTTAAGTGCCATCCAAAGCTGGAAGGAAACAACAAAGTTCTTAATTTACATTCACTAGTGCAACTGATATTCAACTAGGATAATGTGGTTAAGTGAACACAAGGGCTAGAATCCTCAAACCTGCTATCTCTCCACCTTTCTGGCTCTGGGGCTCACAGCGTGCACTGTTAATCTCAACACTGCAGAATCCACTGCAGGCTTGTAAACCTGCAAGCCCGCAAACCTGCCACCCTGACCATACTGGCTTGACCTAATAGGCACAGGTGTCAATTCTCCCTTCACCTCCCACACTGCCTGTATCCTACCCAGCCAGCAATGGGACTCTTCTCTGTACAGTATCACCTTGGGGAGAGCTACACAGTGCCTAAGGAAGAATAAAGTCCAGGATCTGGTGAAAGCCTTGGTGGATTATTGCATCACCTTCTGGTTTTACAACATGTAGATCTCCTTTCCCTCAAAAAGAAGATGTTGGAAAAAAAATTAGATTTACTAATTCTAACCTGACTTGCAAAATCAGTCTTGAGGAAACTGATTATCAACATACAGTTTCTGACAGTTTTCCCCATGGGAGTGGTGGGTTTGGAGACTGCTCTGCCAGCACTGTAATATCACAGAACTGAACCCTGCAGAGTTCACTGTGTTCATCACTAAACAGTGATGAGGTCAAACAATGCAGTGGGTACTGAGGACTTAATCTGAAGGTACTGAGCACTTTGCTAGATAAAGCTACAAGTCATGCCTGCCCTTTCTTTAAAAAAAAAATGCATTTGGGGAGGAAAAACTAAAATAAAATATCCCTCCCCAGAATATGTTATCTTTGGAAAACCAATCTGCCCATGTAAGACAGGCTGTAATTGAATCCCAGCTGAATGCAGCTGCAATTGGGGTGAGGTGCCAGCATCATAAACAGCATCTAGAAAACCACAGAGAACTGCAGAGTGGAGTTGTATAAGCTAAGAAGCTCTTTAAAATATATGCCTCTGTGTGTGTGTGCATGGGAATAAATACAATTTAAAAAATAAACAGATGATCTGAGGCCAGAATAGCAGCAAAGAAAATGGCGGCTGAGCCCTCAGCCTCCCAAACACTCTGGCTAGACAAGCATCTTGCAGCCTGTGATGATGACCTCCTGCATCTTTGTTCTTCATCATACTCTGCTTCTACATGTGAGCTCAAGACTGTTTACTTCTTCTCCCCACCTCTCCAAGGGATGTGATTCACACATTTTCAGATTTATTTCAGCAAAATGCAATAAATATGCTGCTTCAATTTTAACTGCTGGAATGTAGCCAGGGTTTTAATGAATCTGGCCTGTGTGATTGAAGTGGTCCAGGATCTCAAAAGCTCTGGGCACTGTTAGATTATACACACAGACATACACACACACACATATCTTCCCCCCACCTCCTTTTCCCTTGGGGCTCTCTGAGTCACATGCAACAGCAGGTTTTTCAGATTCAGCTCTGGTTAAAATTAGCAAAAGCCTTTATTATTCAAGAAGAGGAAGGATTCCTATCACAGCTACCGAGAACTGCCATATTTTTCTTGGATTTGCTGCACCTATTATAATTTGGCTTTATCTATTATTCTTTGTTTCCCTTAAAAATAAGGCAAATGCTTAGTCTTGTCAATGCTGAATTTTATTTAACCCCTGCATTAATCTGTAGCTGGACCATAATGGAAGTTTTTGGCTGTACAGCTGGTATCTCTAAGGTTTCAATCTTTTATAGTAATGATTGGTAACAAGCTGCTGTCAGATTTCTCATGAGTGAGGCACTAGTTTTGCAAGCTTGAACAAAAGATGTATTTCCAGCAGCTGTAAACACCTTGGTTCTAGTTATTAGAGCATTTGGCAGAGGGCTTTTGTATCAAAATTTGAAGGTATGTGACTTGAGTCTTATGTGAAGTCAACCACTAGATTCGTTCAATTCATAGCCTGCATGCACTTAACAAAAAATCAGGAAAATTAGTTTTAATGTATAGAATATGGCCCATGTCAAGTCAGCAGGAAGTTTTGGGCCACATATGAGGAGACAGTGACCCAAAATTGCCACAATCCATGGGAACAGGCCTGCTGTGGTAGAACTACAGTGCCACTCCAGAACTACACTGGAGAAGTATTACCAGCGCCACATGGGAAAATCAGAGGATGTCAACTCTCCCATGCTTCCATCTGCAGATAATCCAGTGAGCACTAAAATTCACTAAAAAAAATTAGGAAGATGATAAACAGAACAAACAAAAGACGGGAAATTAAAATTTATGTAAACATAGTGGTTCCCAGAGCAACTATAAACAAGCCACATTGCACAGATAGGCGAAGGCATAGACGTTAATACCATGTGCAACAGTACCATGCTCTACATAGGTACCCTTGGGACCATGTTACATTTGCTGTGAGACCCATCATTTTGAATGGTTTGACTTTTACGTTTTTAGTGCCTTAAACATAACATTGCACTAATGTCAGGTGGGAATAGGACATTTGCTGTTTATTTGTTTGTTTGCTCAAAAAGAGAAAGAACTATTTTAGCAGAATAAGCCACTGAGGATATGCCTTTGCACACCAGAGACCAAAAACTTGCAGGCTTTGATCTCCCAAGATTTCTGGACAGTTTTGCTGGGGAGGTTTTTTCTGATTTAGTACTTGTGAAGTGAGTTGGAAGGAATGGAGAACAGCTCTCCTGTTGAGATGGGGCAGCATCTGTGCAAACAATGAATTACAGTGTAATGTAAAATACAAAGCCTTTCCCTAAGTAAATGTAGGAGTGCAGAAAGGATCAACTTAGCCATGTAAGCTTCAGATGTGAAGTACCTGAACTCTTTGGAAACATGCCTTCAGCTTGCTCTTCTGTTTTTCGCAAGTGGTTATCCAGAGTTTCATTCTCCGCTCCCTCATGCAGTTGTTGACATCAGTAACATGAGTGTAAAATGTCACTGGATCAGAAGGCAGCCGGCATTCACCTTGCATTTGTATTCATGACTATACAAGGAAGAGGGGAGCAGCAGGTCAGGCCCACTGAGATCCTCAGAGATTACTTTGTCAATGGGGGATGTTTATGTTCTGATGGGATGTTTTATAATCGACTTTTAAAACCATGCTACAGCCTATTTGTCGTGGCTCCATGGCAGAGTGAAACATGGGAACTTCTGTGGCTTTCTAGGACCACTTTTTTGTGTTTGTTTGGTTTTTTGTTTGTTCTCCCACCCTCCAGCAAGGCATTTCATAGACACACACACACACATTTTTTGTGTAAAGGTTTCCAAAGTTTTCAAAATGTAAAGAGTTTGTTTTGTGATCAGACCTAGTAAGGAATTCTGCACACATGGTCAAAGTGCACCAGCACGGCAAAATCACTACCTAATGACATCTTCATCTTATGGAGTTCCCTTGTGTAGCTCCTATATGGCAATACAAAGCCAGGTTATGTGCTACCACCTGGGAAGCTCAAACACCTGTTTTCTCCAGCCATAGCATTCTGGAGGTGCATTGCTTTTTCTTGTCCTGGCAATAACCTCAAGACAGTAGCTGTGGCTGGGGACCAGGAGCGTGAAGGTTCATCCCTCCATGACCTGCTATTTGGTAGTGGGGAGATGTTTTTCTTATGGTCCATGTGGCATACTTTGACTTGTGAAAGTCATCTAATTAGTAATAATAAAACTAAGAGGGATATACTGTTTGTGCCACAATTTAATATTTTTTTCCACTAATTCCTATTCAACCGGAGCAGCCTATTTCTGTCAAAACAAAACTGAAATGTCATTATACAAGTCAGGCAAGTAGATTTGGAGCCTAGGCTGATAAATTATCGTTATCATGATTATCATAATTTTTTTAAAATGCAAGAGTTTTTAGTTTTTTTTTTTTTTTATTTCCCACTGTAATTTCTGGCATGAGAAACATCCACACAGCTATATAGAAATAACACAGCAAGCCCTGAAAATGCCCATCAGTTGCTAAACATTTTTTGTCATCATTGAAATGGTTAATCTTCACCAGTGAAAATATTTTACTGATGCTTTGGTGTCTTGTGGGGTTTTCTTTTCCATCTCTGAGGAGTCACATCTCTAGATGAAATGGCTCTTATGTCTGTGGAGAGGAAGAAAATTCCTGTGGAAAACCCCAGCTTAATACCTGACTGTAACTTAGGCAGCCTTTAAAGGCTTTTTTGAGAGGTGGAGCTGGTTTTAAATTATATATGCGCATAAACTGTCATGATAGTTTTGCTTCCAGAGCATTTTCCTATTGCTAAATGAACAATGAACAATGGATAAACAAGAGGGGAGAAGAAATGTTTAGTTAGTTGTCTAATTCTAAACCTTCTTTGGTCTGAATTATCTTCAAACACAGACAAAGAGAATTATGCGCTTTGCATGGTTTGTTCTTCTATCTATTCAATAGGCTGCATTTATTTCATTGATTCCTTCTATACATGCTAGCAATTACAGAGCTGTGTCCCATAAGTTCCTGTGTTTTTCTCTTTCTTGTGATTTTGTATTGCTAGGTTGCAGTGGGACTTTCTTTGTTTGGAGTTTTTTTGGTTGGTTGGTGTTTTTTTAATAATGAGAACAATTATCATTTTTAATGTTCTAGAGGAAAGAAATGTCCTCACTTCTTTATAAAGTCAATAATAATGTCTTAGGATGCCAATTTATGTCATCAGACAGAAAAAATATTTCAAATTGCCTTCCTGTGGAATAAATCCTTTCTAAAGGATCATCAGAAATTTCAGTGGTGTTAAATGGTGTTACTGCACATATACTTTGGTGCTGGGCTTTGCAGTTGTTTTGCTTCCCATTCAGGCAAGAGTATACATGGAAAGTTTGTGCTGCTGCTTCATTAGTGACAAGGAGATATTTACAATGATGAGATATCTCCCTACTCACAAGAGACTTTGGAACAAGTGAAAATGAAGGCAGCTGTCATTTGAGATGCCTAGGATATCCTGCCTGGCCTCCAGCTGCACTTGTAGAAGGGCAGAGGTCTTGCCTGAAGCCCTTTATCATATCTGCCAACCTCCCTTGAATGTTTTGAATACCTCAGGACATTTCAGACTCAACCAGGTGCCTGTATAGAGTTTAGACTCCTGGCCCAGGGATGCACCATCCACATTTGACCCTTTCCATTTGAGTAGGAGGAATTTAAACTGGAAAGATTGTGATTTGGCCAAAGTTTCAACAGGAGGATGGATCCTCTTACTCACATCTGAGGGTCTGTAGCTTTAATTTACTATTTGAGTTAGATTTCTCATCTGTCATTGTAGTAATTGAAAGTTTAGCCAGCAAAGCCTGAAAAGTAATTAACTGGGACAAATGTAGATCCCACTTTTTCAAATGAAATGCCCACTTCACTCTTCTGACTGTATTAATTTGATGTCTGTTGCCTGTCCTGGCAACTTAGACACATAGGTCTCTTGTAGACACATTGCAACCACCTAACATCAGAACATTCTTTTCCCTTAGTCATTAAAAAACATGACCACTAGGAGTGTACAATTTTATATATTTGGTTTTGAAGAAAAATTTCAAATATTGAATTGGATTGAGCTGTTTTACTGAACAGTTTTCCAATGGGATAAAACAAGTCCCAAGTGCCTTTTAATGCCTAAACTGATAAGTAAAATCATTTTAGATTTATTCCTCATAGAATTCTACCTTTTATTCTGCAAAATGTTCAAGGCTACCTTTTGCAAAAAATTACCTGGAACTGGGACCCATCCTTAGGTAAATCTCTGCTGGGACAGTCAATGCTGAGCAAATATGGTACCAGCTTAATTTAAAGCATAAATGTTGGCAAACCTGTGCTTGGCAATCTGCTCAACTTCATTGTGTTTTCCGTAGTTTGATGGCCTGACCAAAATCCCAGTCAGGGTCAGCGTATCAGCAAATACAGCCACTGTTAAATCTTTCCTTTCAGATCATAAAATTCTCCCAGCCTAGGAAAAGAATCATAATTAAAGAAAATCTCTGCTTTTATAATTTTTGCTCTGTCATAACACTCTCTCAGAGTAGAAGCCTAAAGGGAAGACATTCTTAACCCTGGCACACCTTTGTGTATTTTGTCTGTATGGTGATGTGCAGCCTGCATCTAAGGCTTTGAGGAGAAGAACCTAAAATACCTGTTTTGGCTCCAGTAAATGTGAAAACTGAAGGCAGACTTGCACCAAAGCTGTGCACAAAAGTACTCCTGAAATTTAGAATGGCTCAGATATATTGTTCAGCATTCAGGTTGATAGCACAACTTCAAATGTCACTGGTTAAAAGCATTTAAGATTTTACCAGTATGTTTGTTTATTGTAGTTCTTGTCAGTCTTCCTTTCACACATCTTTTATAAGTTATTTCTTTCCTCCATTTTTTCCCCAATCTATTCTTTGTCTCCTATTTCCATCTTATTTCCCTATTTCATTCCACTTTGTGCTTTTCACCTCTTTAACCTCTTCATCATCAGTCAGTTCCCTTCTTGAGTCTGTACTCCTCAGAGGCAGTCTCTGACCTTATTATTACATGTAGGCTCTCTGCTGTCCTTCTTACACTGTTATAGGAAGCAGTCCCCAGTAAGAATGTTAATGAAAAACATTCTCAGTAAATTAATTCCTGTGGAATTTTCCTTTGAAAAATACATAAAATCCAAATATTTTACACTAACGTTCATGTCAGAGAAATGGCATATCATTGAGGTTTTTAATAGGATATAAAGGAAAGAATGAAATTTAGGAGAAATCCTGCATTCTGGATCTGGGTGTTTGGGGTTTTTTTATTGTTCATGGTAACACTGAGCTGTTAATATAAAGCTGAATGTTGTACTGTATTTGATAATTTTCAGATTTTTTAGAATGCCATTAGAATAAGGCAATGATTGAGGTTCTGTGTGCCATAATGCTAGGTAACTATTAAGCCTCTTTGTTGCTGAGGTTAACGGGAAATAACACTTACGGCATTACATATGCATCTCTCTAAATAGAGTTCAGATTTTATGTTACAGTGAATTACTGTGATTTTCAGAATGAAAGGTAAAAAAATACCTCACATCTATTGATCTGAAATACAGAAAAGGAGAGAGAAGTATGATATATGCACTCCCAGAGTGCATTATTTTTCATCTCTGGTGCTGATAAAGCAAGCATTCATTTTAGCGATAAATCAGCATTAAAGTGGGAAGAGTGGACTCAGATATTAAGACAAAGCCAGCATGAAGCCTTCTAAAAATAAAAATTCCTCTGTAATAAACTCCTAGATTGCAGGGTATATGGGGACTTATTTTGAGTGCTGAGGTTTTACTTCAAATGCATGTCATACTCAGAGTATTTCTCATTGTATGAACTAGGGCAGAGCTTATTACAGATAAAGAAGAAAAATGAAATGACTAGGCTGCCCAGCAGGGAGAACACTAACATAGAAGTCAGCAGTATTGGATGGTCTTATCAGCTCTGTGACTTTCAGCCCATCCTTAGCCCACCTGCCCCCAAGTGCCTACCACCATGGCTTAGCAACATTTGTGTGTAGCTGTGCTGAGTAGAAAACTGCGAATCCCTCTGGGGACCAGATCAAACATTACTATACTAAGTTAGATAGTGGGGCTGCCAGCCGGGTTCTCTTGTTGTCCTTTGTGTAACAGTATGGATGTCTGGGTTTGAGCAAAATCCCTGTTACCATTTACTTTTCTAGCACAGTCCAACACAAAACTACTTAAAAAGCAAATAGAACATTTCAGTTGGATAGAAAAGAAATAAGGAAAGAAAAAAGGGAAAGAAAGAGAAAGAAGGAAAGAAGGAAAGAAGGAAAGAAGGAAAGAAAGAAAGAAAAAAGAAAGGAAGGAAAGAAGGAAAGAAAGAAAGAAAGAAAGAAAGAAAGAAAGAAAGAAAGAAAGAAAGAAAGAAAGAAAGAAAGAAAGAAAGAAAGAAAAGAAAGAAAGAAAGAAAAGAGAAAGAAAGACTGCTGAATTTATACTTCATAAAAATATTCTATTTTGCTGAATACATGCACAGGGAGAACAAAGCTTTACTGTTTATGCAGAAGCATTGTACTGTTTTTTTCTCAGTGGAGGTCTCAGTCAGACTCGTTCAGCAAGATTTTTGCTAATTATTTAGGTAACTTCTCTTACACGTCATCACTTTTTTTACACTAAGTATGCCTGAAAAAATACTCTGTCCTACACCAGCCCAGCCCTTGTGCCTCATTCATCCTCTCTCTAGCAACTTGACTCTTCGGCTTATGCCAGCACTCACCTACCAAAGCTGTCAATGTCCCATTTAATCTGTGATAAACACAAATCACTCCCAACTCCATTTGCCTAGGGAATATCAGCTCTATCTGCCACATTTAAAAATGATCATCCCTGTTATTAAGAAAAACAACATCTCAAAACACCACCCTTGACTTTTCTCATTACTTAGGGACTGGAATTTATGCATTTGTCTTTCCTCAACTGTGTTCTTGAGAAAGAAATTCTACTGTTTCCTTCCTCCCCAGTGACTGTACCCTCATCCACTATGACATCTTATCTCAGTGTAACTACTCATCTCTAGTTATTTCCTTGCTCCTAGCTGCAGGATTCTTTCTCAGCATACATTATTGGGTTTTATGCCTTAAAAAGGAGATTTTAGCTTGCTCTTCCATCTAAACACCCTCCTTCAAACTTCAAAGATTTTATTTTTTATCTTTGTCCTTTGTAAGTGAGCTTATTTCTTCATCACCATGTTAAATGATTGATTTGCTAAGATACTTCATGGCGAATTTTATTTCTCCAACACCATCAGTCTGTCTCTCCTGATTTTGTTGGTTGGAGAGATTTGGTTGCAGTTTAGGGAAAAAGGGAGAGTTTATGGTTGTTGGAAGAAGGGGCATGCCACTTAGGAGAACTACCAGATGGTCAGGAGACTATACAGGGAGAATATTAAAATGGTCAAAGCCTAACTGGAAATTAATTTGCCTTCAGCTACTAAAGAGAACAGGAAAGGCTTCTACAAATGTATTATCAACGAAAGAAAGACAAAGGGAAATCTCTGTCCTTTCTTGGATTCAGGGGAGAACGTAATGGTCAAGGATGAAGAAAAGGCTGAGGAACTCATTACGTTCTTTGCCACTGAATATCTAGACCACTGATACCTAGCTGGAAGATAGGGACAGGGTGCAGAATGAAGCCCCCATAATCCAAAAGGAGATGGTTAGTGACCTGCTGCACCACTTACACATACAGAAGTCTATGGTGCCAGATGGCACACATCCAGGGGTACTAATGTAACTGTCAGAAGCATTTACCAAGCCACCTCCCATCATTTACCTATGGTCCTGGCTAAGTGGGGAAGTCCCAGCTGACTGGAGACCAGCAAACATGATCCAGATCATCCACAAGAAGGGCTGGAAGGAGGACACAGTGACATCCTGGTCACCAAACTGGAAAAGCACAAACTGGATGGGTGGAGCACTCACTGGATAAGGAATTGGCTGGAGGGTCGCATGCAGAGAGTGGTGATCAATGGCACAATGTCCACCTGGCGACCGGTGACAAGTGGTGTTCCTCAGGGGTCAGTGCTGGGACCAGTGCTCTTTAACATCTTTGTCAGTGATATGGACAGAGGAATTGAGTGCACCCTCAGCAAGTTTGCAGATGACACCAAGCTGTGTGGCACAGCTGACTTGCTGGAGGGCAGGGATGCCATCCAGAGGGACCTGGACAGGCTGGAGAGGTGGGCCCAGGCCAACCTCATGACGTTTAACAAGGCCAAGTGTAAGGTCCTGCACCTGGGTCGGTGCAATCCCAGGCACAGATACAGGCTGGGTGATGAATGGCTGGAGAGCAGCCCTGAGGAGAAGGACCTGGGGGTCTGGGTCGACGAGAAGCTCAACATGAGCCGGCAGTGTGCACATGCAGCCCAGACAGCCAACCGAGTGCTGGGCTGCATCAAGAGAAGTGTGGCCAGCAGGGCAAGGGAGGTGATTCTCCCCCTTTACTCTGCTCTCGTCAGACCCCACCTGGAGTACTGTGTGCAGTTCTGGAGCCCCCAATACAAGAAGGACATGGAACTGCTGGAGCGGGTCCAAAGGAGAGCCACGAAGATGATCAGAGGGCTGGAGCACCTCTGCTATGAGGACAGGCTGAGAGAGTTGGGGCTCTTCAGCCTGGAGAGGAGAAGGCTTCGAGGAGACCTTATAGTGGCCTTCCAGTATTTGAAGGGAGCCTACAGGAAAGCTGGGGAGGGACTATTTACACGGTCTAGTAATGTTAGGACGAGGGGGAATGGGTTTAAGCTGGAAGAGGGGAGATTTAGACTGGATGTTAGGAGGAAGTTCTTTACAGTGAGGGTGGTAAGGCACTGGAACGGGTTGCCCAGGGAGGTTGTGGATGCTTCCTCCCTGGAGGTGTTTAAGGTCAGGCTGGATGAGGCCTTGGGCGAGCTGCTCTAGTGGGAGGTGTCCCTGCCTGTGGCAGGGGGTTGGAGCTGGATGATCCTTGAGGTCCCTTCCAACCTAAACCATTCTATGATTCTATGATTCTATGATTCTACTACAGACCTGTCAGGATGACTGCAGTGATGGAGAAGGTCACAGAGCAGGTCATCTTGAGTGCCATTGTGCAGCATGTTCAGGGCAACCAGATGTTCAGACCTAGTGAGCATGGGCTCACTAAGGGCAGATCCTGCTTAACAAGCCTGATCTCCTGCTGCAACAGGGTGGCACACTTAGTGGATAAGAGAGAGGCTGTGGATGTTGCTTACATTCACATCACTTTAGTAAAGCCTTTGACACTGTCTCCCACTGTCTTCCACAGCATCATGCTGGAGAAACTGGCTGCTATGACTTCAGTGGGTGTACAATTCACTGACTTAAGAACTGGCCAGGCTCGAAGAGTGGTGGTGAATTGAGTTAAATCCAGTTGGCAGTCATTCACTAGTGGTGATTTCCAGGGCTCAGTAGGGGGCCAGTTCCCTTTAATATCTTTATCTGGACAAGAGAGTTGAGTGTATCCTCAGTGAGTTTGCAGATGACACAAAATTGGATGGGAGGGTCTGCTTGAGGGTAGGAAGGTTCTGCAGAGAGATCTGGACAGGCTGGATCAATAGGGTGAGACTGATTGCATGAGGTTTAACAAAATCAAGTGCAGGGTCCTGCACTTTGGTCACACCAACCCCAAGCAATGTTATATGTTTGGGACAGAGTAGCTGGAAAGTTTCCTGGCAGAGAAGGACCTGGGGCTGTTGTTTGATTGTTGTTTGAACATGAGCCAGCAGTGTGCTCAGATGGACAGAAAGGCTAAGAACATCCTAACTTGTATCAGGAAAAGCATGGCCAGCAGGAGTAGGGAAGAGATCATGCCGCTGTACTTGGCACCAGTGAGGCTGCGCCTCAAATACTGTCTTCAGTTTGGGGCCTCACTACAAGGTGAGCACTGAGCTGCTGGACTGTGTGCAGAGAGGGCAACAAAGCTGGTGAAGGGTCTGGAGAACAAGTCTTATGAGGGATGAGAAAAAAGGAATTTTCTGGAGAAAAGGAGGCTGACAGGAGACTTCATTGTTCTCTACAACTCCCTGAAGGAGGTTGCGATGACATGTTTGTTAGTTTTGTCTCCCTAGTACATCAGGTGACAGAATGAGAGGAAATGACCTGAAATAGTTCCAGAGGTGGTTTAGATTGTATGTTAGGAAAGAATTATTTATGGGAAGAGTGATCAGGCATTTGAATAAGTTGCCCAGGAACGTACTGTAGTCACTGTGCTTGGAGGTGTGCAAGAAACATGTGGACTTGGCACTTTGGGATGTGGCTTAATGGCCCTGGTGATGCTAGATCAATGACTGGGGTCAGTTCCAGAGGACTTTTCTAACCAAAACAGTTTTATAGTTCCATGGGTCTACAATTCTTATAAGTGATACTTGCTTCTACTTAGATCACTTCCTGGCATGACAAATTTTAATAACTTCTTGCATGACATATTCAAGTCCAAGTCTTGCTTGTCTGAAGAGCTAAGTTCCTGGAAAGAGCACATGGAAGAGCAGGAGGAGGCTGAGTATAAGAAAAAAATTTAGCCCTCTTGGGTTAGTGTCCTGTCCTGTCCTGTCCTGTCTTGGATTGCTAGCAGCTTCCACCATCTCCATCTTTGAGGACATGAAGGATTGAAATTCCAGATACATAACACTTCAATTTCCATGGCTGAGGAGTTGTTCGACTCAAGTCTTCTCCATTTTGATTATTGCAATATGTATAGGAGGGAAGACAATGAAATGGAGGACCCATTTTTTTTCCTATACCAGTAGAAGGAAAAGCAATCCTTTGGCAAACCCAAAAGGCAAATCTCAAGAGTCCATCACTTAGGAAGCCTCATGTCCTGCAAATACAGGCTTAAAACAGGTTGGAAATTCACCTTTTGAAATTCCTAATTACATCTGAGGGGCAGTGGGCATTTAGGCCTCATCCTGATGATGAAGAAAATAATGTTTCCTTAACATTTCCTCCTTGGGTATAATTCTTTCATTGATAATGCTAACAGCTATGTTGCTTTCAAGCACTGCATGTCATTGTAGCTTGCAGATTCCTGCAACCTGCAGCTTTATGCAGTCCTGGGACTCACTTCCCAAAAGCAGAAGATGATCTGTGTCCTCTGCAGACATCTCTCTGTATAAGCAACAGCAGCAGCTCTACTTGCTTAAGTAAAGCCTGAGGAGGATCCAGGTATGCAGCAGTTGTCACAGTGTTCCCTGTAAGAGAACACAATTATCTTCATAAAGATGGGAAAAACTTGCACTACGTTTCTTGAACTCCAGCACAGAAATTCACCTAAGTAGGAATGAATGGCAAGATGCATTTAACCTCATCAGTTTCAGTAGGGCTGACTTTGTGCAATCCATCAGTGTACAGATACATTAGGGAAACTAAACTATTTCCAAATCTCATTTGCATAATGGATGGGATGTGAAATGAGTTCTATGGAAGAGAAGCACCCTGAAGGCACTAAAGTTTATCACAATATTTAAGAGTTCTTTTAAATCATTGCATTAAATTTCCACTAACAAGATAACAAATTAATTGTCTGTGTTACTGTACTAGCCCAAAGTGGATAAAGCGTATGATTTCAGCAGAGGAGGGCAGCTTTGTGGTTATAGCATGAAGCAGAAGAGATTATTATATATCTCCCAGCATTTGTGTGCCATGATGCCAACCTTCCTCCTGCCCCTTTAAGAAATGTGGCTTTTCTCTAATCTGATGTTGGACTTGAGCTTTATTAGTGAAGTGAGGGAGAATGAGTAAATCAGCTGTATCAGACAAGCCTCAGGACATCTGGAAATTGATCATCCTGCAGAAATAAGCACTCTGTGTTTATTAGCAGGGAGTTCATCACTATCGCTTCTCTTTATCCAGTTCCTAAGAGATTTCAAAGCTATCATCACAGCATTAGCTCTTCTGACTGTGCTGCTGCAGATAAAGATCAGAAGATCTATCTAATGATGGCTTTCTTGGTCTCCCACTTTCCTTCTCTAAAGCTATCCTGATTTATTGTTGGTGTTTATGTGGATTTTTTTGTTTTGTTTTTCTAGTGTTTTTTGTTTGCTTGTTCGTTTGGTGGTGTTGTTGTTTTGATTTAACAAACAAAAAAAAAAGAACAAAAAAAAAGAAGTAGGAATAAAGCTGGAATTAAATGAAGCAGTTGCTGTGTCTTAAAATGTTTACTATTGGCAATGAGAGTAATTTACTTTTTTTATCCAACAGGAATTTGGTTTTACTCAGGGGTACACATCCTGCAGAACAGAAAATCCCTCATAGAAGAGGTGGAATTTGAAGTTTCTAATGCAGTGTTGAGGAAAGGAGGAAGATAAAAGAGCCTAAAGCCATAAAGCATTGCTGTACCTTGAAAGTACAGTTATTTTTAAACTATAATATACATCAAATAGAAGCCAAGGAAATTAATTCCATAAGTTAGAAAGGCAATAACATTTCTTTAAGAAGAATAATCATTTTCCTTAACTACATTTATCACATAGTAATTCAGTTCTTGCTCATGGAATAGGATGGAATGCTAAAGTTTTGGCAGATTTAAAATCATCCTTAATAAAATATTCACCTAGATATGAGGTTTCGTCTGGTTCTTTATTCAAAACAGAGCAGTTATCAAAATGCAAATACTATGACTAGCTTAATGATTAAAAGTGTGTTCCTGTACAGCTGCATTGCACAGCTACATTGTGCAAAGACACTGGGTGTTTTGTGATAACAATGGTCAAATGCATAAACAATTTAAGAACATCTGTGGATTTCCAGAAATCTGTGGGGAGGGTGAAACCCAATGCAATAAACTCTCTAAAGCAAAATCTTCCCTAACAGAAGCTTCACTGCGATCAATTTCTATCAGCTGATTATTTTCCAATTACAAGTTAACGTTTGTTATCTCCTTTGAACTGGCTCTGAGACTTCCATCCTGTGTGTGTTGTTTTAGATTCTGTAAACAAATAGAAGAAGAAAAGGTGAATATTGCCCAAGAACCTTTCCACATAAATACAAAATGAGAGAAAGCAGATGTATGCAATAAGCAGAATGAGCATGATTTAACAGTATAGCAATGACAGTTAATTAATCTATTTGTACAGAACCTAGCACAGTGGAGCTAGACTACATTACTTGCAACTAATACTTAATAACAACAGCAGTAATGACTAGGCCTTTAAAATTAATGCATTAGTTATCAGTCAAAGCTTGTAAGTTGCTTAAGTTAAGTTGTGAATGAAGAATGCCATTTAGCTGAAGTATCAGGGGACCGATAATTCATTTGGAAAAGGTCAGTTTTCACATTGATATTGTGTTCCCTCATACTCAGACTTTCTGCCAGTCTGCCCTGAGCTAGAATAGTGTCTATCCTGTTTCACCCCTTTACATATGGTCATTATTGTTAGTTATTAATAATCATCTCATCATTAGTTTTATGTTCTTTATAATCTCCTTCATGTCTGCCCTTGTTTTTGAGACTGTCCTTTCTCTTCCTTGTTAAATGTATATAATGATTGATTTCCTCTCTGCTGTGCTGACTGTTGCTCACTTGCATGTTCACACAATGTTTGTGCTATCCGTAAGACTCAGGAAAATAAAGGTATTGGATGAAGCAGTCTCTTAATTTGAAGGAAATTAATGGAGAGACCATTAAAAAAAAAACAGAGTCCTTGGTCTTTTTGATGCTTAAAATTATGTGAAAGATGTGGGCAGTCTTTTTAGCCTGTTGTGAAAGAACAAGGGGTGATGATGATAAATAAGGTCTGATTCAGACCACCCATATAGAGCTTTTTGTTCTCTCTCTGCATCAGTGGCAGAGGATAAAATATGCTGGAATCATGGATGTTGATGGGCAGATTTAAAACTCTGAGTCAGTCCACCGTGATGATGTTGCAGATGATTTATTTTCACCTTATTCAAAGATGGGTTGAACTTGGGTATTCTTTTACGTAAAGTCTTCTGAACAGAGCATCCCAAATGCCAATAAAAAGTCTGGTGATGAAACTACACCAGAAAATCCATCCACTCAAAGGATATAACTCACACTAGTGCAGTATAAGTCACAGCCTCATGAGTAAATAGCAGCCCGTCCATAGGCTTCCAACAGCACTTCCAAGTCTGTTCACATTTTGGTATCTGTGAAAGAAACCTGATGGTTCTTACTTATTCACTGCTCCAGATCCATAAATTACTTCTGTTTCTTAATTTAGATGAAAATTTTTGTGAGGCGAATGATATAGGCTGAAGAAACCAAGTGCCTAAAACAAAAGACAGATGGCTGAGCCCATGATTCACCACCAATGAGCTGTGATTGGGCCACGTAGACTTTAAAGTAATTTATTACATTTGTATCTTCTGTTGGGCCAGGATTTTCCTCAATGACTTGTATGACCTTGCTAAACCCAGATAGATGGTAATTGAGCAGCAACTACCTCTTCAGAAGAAACAGAATAAAAATATTGAAAATATTGACTCACCCCAAAGGCAGTAAGCAGCACTTTGGTCTTTGACCTTTAAGCATCCTAAGGTAGTCAATAACCTGACTGTTAGATGGTGTGCCTGCCACTGATTTTGATTTGGGAGTAGTTTAACCTTGAACCAAGATCCAAGTAACCACGGCAACAGGAAGTCAGCCTCTCCATCCAAGGAGTTGGAATCTATAAATCAAGGTCCCTAATGCAAACACTGTGTGCAGGTAGAGATTTGAGAGGATAAGTGGTTTGTGAGGGATTACCTTTGAAAAAAATGAATGACTGTCCCTTGATATGTTGAAGCACAGCTTCACAGAGACTTTTTTTTTTATCAACAGAGGTCAATAGGTTACAGCTGCAGATTTTCATATGGCTCTTTGTATAAGCCCTTCAGTTTAATTAGAACCAGATGCTGAATTTATGAGATTGTTAGAATTATTATGTAGCATATGCACATGCATGTACGTGTATTGATACATACTCCCTCCATATGCACATTTCTTGCACACTAAGTGCATTCATGGATTGATAATGTTAAGGCTCAAACTCAAGCACTATGGAAAGCTGAAACCTCAGGTTTATGTATGCACAGTTCCATGGTTCTGTGATCCCAAAGGCACAATTACCTGGTCAGATATCCCAGTTATTCTGTGGGACACTGTTTTATTCAATGTATAGTGCTCACCTAATGGACAGCTCTTTGACACCTGGATTTTACTCTCACTGTTCAGTGTATGCCATCATGCCTCATTTACTCCACATTTCTGAGCTGTGCTGTGAAAAGATGAATGTTTCATGAATGTTGAACATTTTATTTTCACAGAATTAGTCTTGAGATAAAGGGTATATAATTGTTCTAATTTGCAGTAGAGCAGCTGAACAGAGAGAGATTGAAGCTGAATGGATAAAGTTTGACATGCTTAACACTTGATTTGAGCCTCTGGAAGGTCCTCTGCATATCTCCACCAAGCCATGACCTGTAATTCTTTCTCACTTCTAAGTATGTATGCACTCTACTAAATCTCAGGCTGATATCAGGTGACATCAGGACTTCTGCCTCTGCACCACTTTGCAGCCCCATGGTTCAAGACTCCTGTCACCAGTGTGGTCCTATGCCTGAGTCTTGTGGAGATCTCTTGCAGAATTTCTAAGTTTGCCTGATATATCACATTTTGTGTACAAAGGAACAAGGGAGAGACTGTTCATAGCAGCTTCAAGATGCAAATACAAGGTCTGTATCTAGGGAGACTGAGCACAACCAAGAGACACACAAGTTTCTGCAGCAGTTTCTGACTCGTTCAAGAGCTTCTTGATGTTCTGGGAAAGGTATCCTGGTACTTGTGGGATATCTTTGAGGAATGATTAGATGCTATCCAGGTGCAGCCGTGGATAATAGTGAGGTTTCACTGCTGCAGAAGACAAAGCTGCTGACCTGACCTGCTGTCCAGGAAGGTTTGCTCCTAGCCTGGAACATGGATCAGGAAAATTGTGGAGATGTACCAGACCAAATCTGAGTGATAAATCAAATCATACAAAGGTGACAGGTCACTTGCATAAATTACCAAGTTGGTCCTGATTAATGTCATACATAGAAAGGAAGTGAAAAAAGGAGGTCAAATCAGGAACAGATGACCTGCAGAACTATAGAGACAACATCCAAGCATGCTGAATGTTTTGGAGTTGAATCTAGTAAGGGCAGAAGGTCAACAAGAAGTGTTTCTACAGGTACATAGGCATTAAAGAGAAGCTTAGGGTAAATAGAGGCCCACTGACTAATGAAGTAGCAATCTTTGTTGCAAATCACCAAAGACTGAGGTATTAATTGTCTTTTTTCTTGAGCTCTACTGCTCAGACCAGCCTTCAGAGATCTCAGGCTCCTGAGACTGATGAAGAAAAGAAACTTGCTGTTAGTAGAGGAGGATGTGGTTAGAGAACAGTTAAGCAACCTGAACATAAATAAACCCATGGGACTTGAAAGAAAACACCCGAAAGTGCTGAGAGAGCTGGCTGGTGTCATTAGGAGGCAACTCTTGGTTATTTTTGAAAAGTGATGGTAAGGACTGAAAAACAGCAAATGCAAATATCAGTTCAATACAGGAAAGCCAAAAGAGCCAGAGAGCAATAGGCTGCCCAGCCTCATCTGAATCGCCATGATTAGTGATGGAGCCAATAATCCTGAAAAGCATTTCCATACACATGAAGAACAAAAATGTGCTTGGAACTAGTCAGCAGAGATCTATGAAGGGAAAAGATGCCTGATCAACCCAATGATGCTTATCTTGACATCAGCGGACTTTTAACACTGTCTCCTCTAACCTTCTTATAGACAAAGAGATGAAATATAGGCTAGAGAGAAATGTATGCCAATATGGGCTGAAAACTGGCTGAACTGTTGGGCTCAGAAGATTGTGTTCCATGGCACAGATGCCAGATAGAAGTCAGTCAGTAGTGGTGCACCCAAGAACTGTTTCACATGTCAATTGATTACCTGGATGATGAGATAGAGTGCACATAAAGCAAGCTTGGAGAAGATACAAAACTGTGAGAAGTGGTTGATATGCTGAAAGCGTCATACTGAATCCAGAGTGGGCTGGACAGTGTAGAGAAAGAGACTGACAGGAAGATCATGATGATCAACATTACAGGTGCCCCTGTACCTGGGGAGGAATAATCCTGTGCAGCATTACCTGTTGAATGCTGACCAGATGGGATAAAAGCTTGGCAGAAAAAGCTCTGAGGGTCCTCATAGATACTAAGCTTACCACTCCATTAGTGGGTGAGTGAAGGACTGTGGATTTTGTTTACCTGGAATTTAGTTAAGCATTCAACTCTGTTTCCCACAGCATCGTCTTGGACAAACTAGGTTCTCATGGCATGGATGGAAAAAAATTGGCTGGATAGCCAGGCCCAAAGGGTGATGTGAATGGAGTTAAATCCAGTTGGAGGCTGGTCAAAACTAGTGTTCCCCAGGGTTCAGTACTGGGACAAGTTCTCTTTAATATCTTTATCAGTGACCTGGATGAGGAAATTGAGTGCACCATCAGAAAACTTGGTGTTGATCTGCATGAGGATAGGAAAGCTCCACAGAGGAGCCTAGACAGGCTGGACCAATGGGCTGAGGCAAATTATATGATGTTCAACAGAGCCAAGTGTCAGGTCCTCCACTTCAGTCATGCCAGTCCCATGCAGTACTACAGGCTTGGAGCAGAGTGGCTGGACAGCTTCTTGGCAGAAAGACCTGGGAGTACTGATCAACAGCTGTTTGAGCATGGACCAGCAGAGTCCCAGGTGGCCAAGAAGGCCAACTGCATCCTGGCCTGCATCAATGTGGCAAACAGGACCAGGGAAGTGATCTTCACCCTGTGCTTAGCACTGGTGGAACCAGACCGTGACTATTGTGTTCAGTTTTGGGAGCCTCACTGCAAAAAAGACGTCAAGGTCTGGACATGAAGCATGTCCAGAGAAGGGCAATGAAGCTGTTTAAAGAGTCCAGAGCACAAGTATTCTGAGGAGCAGCTGAGGGAAATAGGGTTGTTTAGTCTGCAGAATACTAGGATTAGGAGACACCTTCTCACTGTCTAAAAGTCCCTGAAAGGAGATTGTAGCAAGGGGGGAAGTTGGTGAAAGGAAATGACCTGAAGTTCACCAGAGGAGTTTTAGCAGTTTTAGATCGAATATTAAAATAAACTGCATTACTAAAAGGTTTAATAAACACTGGAACAGCCCAGAGATGTTGTTGAATCATCATCCCTGGAGGGGTTTAAAAGATACATAGGTGCCATGTTAAGGCACATGGTTTAACACCAGATTTGACAGAGTTAGTAGTGAGTGGAATCAGTGAGCTTGAGATCTTCTTAGACCAAAATGATTCTATGATCTGTGATGTTTCTATGACCCAGCAATGTGCCTGTCAAATAAAAATGGCCCATTTATTCCCATTTATTCTGTAGTGATGAGGCCGTGTCTGGAGTACTGTTTCCAGTTCTGGGTTCCTCAGAACAAGAGAGACATTGAAAGATGAGACAGAGTCCAACAAAAGGCCAAAAGATATCTGAGAATCTGGAGCATCTCTCCTATAAGGAGAGACTGAGGTAGTCCACAAATTCACTCTGTGCTGAGTCAGGAACTGGCTGGAAGGCCGAGCCCAAAGACTTGTGGTGAATGGTGCCACATCCAGTTGGCAGCCAGTCACTAGTGGTGTGCCCCAGGGATCAGTGCTGGGCCTGGTCTTGTTCAATATCTTTATTGATGATCTGGATGAGGGGATTGAGTCCAGCATCAGTAAGTTTTCAGATGACACCAAGCTAGAAGCAGGTGTTGATCTGTTGGAAGGTAGGAGAGCCCTGCAGAGGGACCTGGACAGGCTGGATGGGTGGGCAGAGGCCAATGGGATGAAATTGAACAAGGCCAAGTGTAGGGTTCTGCACTTTGGCCACAACAACCCCAGGCAATGCTACAGGCTGGGGACAGAGTGGCTGGAGAG
>WAAF01005263.1:5624-33273 GCA_013400475.1 Tricholaema leucomelas | reverse complement strand
TTGTAGCCAGGTGGGGGTTGGCCTCTTCTCCCAGGCAACCAGCAACAGGACAAGGGGACACAGTCTCAGGTTGTGCCGGGGGAAGTATAGGCTGGATGTTAGGAGGAAGTTTTTCCCAGAGAGAGTGATTGGCATTGGAATGGGCTGCCCAGGGAGGTGGTGGAGTCACCGTCCCTGGAGGTGTTCAGGAAAAGACTGGATGAGGCACTTAGTGCCATGGTCTAGTTGACTGGATAGGGCTGGGTGATAGGTTGGACTGGATGATCTTGGAGGTCTCTTCCAACCTGGTTGACTCTATTCTATTCTATTCTAATTATTAGTCTTCACTCTGTCTGAGAATGTTTACAGAAATCATATCTGACAGGAAAAAAGTAAAGAAGATGGAGCTAAACCTTCCTCCTCAGTACCCAATGACAGGTCAAGGCATAGTGGTAACAGAATGAAACACAGCAGTTCATATCTTTGCATTATAAGCTACATTTTTACTGTGAGGATTACTGGCCAGGGGAACCAGTCAGCCAGAGAAGTTATAGAGTCTCCTTCCTTGGAGATACTCAAAACCCAACCAGACACAGTTCAAGATAACCTGCTCTAGCTGATCCTGATTGAGTAGGAAGAAGTTGACTAAGTCATTTAAGTTCAACTGCTCCTGATATAATTTCACTGCCAAAATCTGATGCATTTTATCTAAGGCTCATGTACAGATTCGAAAAGACAAGAAAATTATAAAAGTAATTTCAAAAATTACTGTCCTGGATATCTTGAAACTCATTATCACAGGCACTGGGAGAGGCTTTCATAAGTTGGCAAAGATGCAAAACAAACCACTCACTCTTTCAGACTTTGCTGTTGCCTCCTGAAAATGGGGCCACTGGATTTTTACAGTTCAGTAACTCCTAGAAAGTTCTAAAATGCTGCCAGTCTTAGTCTGAAGAGTGACCAAGGCATTTTATCTGTCTTGGTAAATTCATATACCTTTAGATATATATTCAACATGCACGTGAACTCAAAGATCATCCAGTTCCAACCTCCACCAGAGGCAGGGACACTTCCCACTAGAACAGGTTGTTCAAGGCCTCATCCAGCCTAGCCTTGAACACCTCCAGGGAGGGAGCATCTGCAGACTCCCTGGACAGCCCATTCCAGTGTTTCATCACCCTCACTGAAAAGAACTTCTTATCATAGAATCATAGAATGGTTTAGGTTGGAAGGGACCTCAAGGATCATCCAGCTCCAACCCCCTGCCACAGGCAGGGACACCTCCCACTAGAGCAGCTCGCCCAAGGCCTCATCCAGCCTGACCTTAAACACCTCCAGGGAGGAAGCATCCACAACCTCCCTGGGCAACCCGTTCCAGTGCCTTACCACCCTCACTGTAAAGAACTTCCTCCTAACATCCAGTCTAAATCTCCCCTCTTCCAGCTTAAACCCATTCCCCCTCGTCCTAACATTACTAGACCGTGTAAATAGTCCCTCCCCAGCTTTCCTGTAGGCTCCCTTCAAATACTGGAAGGCCACTATAAGGTCTCCTCGAAGCCTTCTCCTCTCCAGGCTGAAGAGCCCCAACTCTCTCAGCCTGTCCTCATAGCAGAGGTGCTCCAGCCCTCTGATCATCTTCGTGGCTCTCCTTTGGACCCGCTCCAGCAGTTCCATGTCCTTCTTGTATTGGGGGCTCCAGAACTGCACACAGTACTCCAGGTGGGGTCTGACGAGAGCAGAGTAAAGGGGGAGAATCACCTCCCTTGCCCTGCTGGCCACACTTCTCTTGATGCAGCCCAGCACTCGGTTGGCTGTCTGGGCTGCATGTGCACACTGCCGGCTCATGTTGAGCTTCTCGTCGACCCAGACCCCCAGGTCCTTCTCCTCAGGGCTGCTCCTCAGCCATTCATCACCCAGCCTGTATCTGTGCCTGGGATTGCACCGACCCAGGTGCAGGACCTTACACTTGGCCTTGTTAAACGTCATGAGGTTGGCCTGGGCCCACCTCTCCAGCCTGTCCAGGTCCCTCTGGATGGCATCCCTGCCCTCCAGCAAGTCAGCTGTGCCACACAGCTTGGTGTCATCTGCAAACTTGCTGAGGGTGCACTCAATTCCTCTGTCCATATCACTGACAAAGATGTTAAAGAGCACTGGTCCCAGCACTGACCCCTGAGGAACACCACTTGTCACCGGTCACCAGGTGGACATTGTGCCATTGATCGCCACTCTCTGCATGCGACCATCCAGCCAATTCCTTATCCAGTGAAGAACTTTCTCCTCACCTCAAGCCTAAATTTCCCCTGGCATAGCTTAAGGCTGTGTCCTCTTGTTCGGGTGCTGCCTGCCTGAGAGAAGAGAGGAACCTTCTCCTGGCTACAACCACCCTTCAGGTAGTTGTAGACAGCAATAAGGTCTCCCCTGAGCCTCCTTTTCTCCAGGCTAAAATATATCCCAGTATGGTTTTGTTTGAGGAATAAAAAGTAGCAGTGTGGAGTTATTATGTTGGTTTAACACTGTTTATGGGTCATCACCACTGTTTATGGGTCAACACCATCACCAGTGATGGTGTATCCTGAAGAAAAAATATTTTTAAGAAAGACAACAATTGTGATCCTTGCTACTATCATGACCATGTTACAGGCACATACCCAGGAAAATACGGAATTATTTCAGGGATGCAAGAACATCAACTGACCACTCTTTTACAGATATTCCCCAGACATGTTATCTTACCAATATTCATCCAAATTTTGTTTCCTTCCCCAGGAATTGCAAGTCCCCACTTCAAAGCAGATCAGACTTCACTTCATAGTAAGATGGAAAGTTCTGCCTGTAACATCATGACTAGAAAGAAACCAGCAACTGGTGACAATGTTGCAATGCCAACTCCAGTATTATCTCTCATACCTTCAGCAGCAGCAACATCTGAAGCAGGTAATGTTTGGGTTTTTTTCCTTCCATCTGCTTCTTCCCCATCTTCTTCCTGCTGGCACTGCACTGATCAAGGTGTGGTTGTACTTCCTGATTGAAGAAGTAGCTGGAAACGTGCATATCTAATGTGATAATCAGGCTGCAATTTTTCTAACACTTTCTGATCATAATCATATTGTGGCATATGAAATATATGCTATTCACATACCACCAGTTCTGCAATAATGAGGACACAAGTAACACCAGTCCGTATGGTCTAGCAGGGGATTCTGAGGCAAGACTTTCAGGCTCCATTCTCAGCCCTGTTGTTCATTTATTCAAATGTTCCCATTCCTCTATCGTGAACATGCTGAATACACAGTGAACAGCTAAGCAGCAGCTGAGATTTCTTTCTATATACTTCAGTGATTTTAGCATAATATTCTGCCTTGCAAATGTGAAATTTTCTGGTGCAATGAACAGTAATTTAAAATATATCAGAATAAATAAGTCAGAACAGAATGTTTTTAATTTTTTTTTATTTAGTTCTTCTGTTTTAATCAGATGTGAAAAGAGATACTTTTATACAGTCATAAGCAGGGCCAAGTCATTTAGGCATCATCAGACATTTTCTTGTGCATAGATAGAGAAGTTAGTCTTGTATTGTTTAATGGCCATGGTGTTGTTATATCAATGGCTGGACTCAGTGATCTTAGAGGTCTTTTCTAGATGCAACAATTTTATGATTCTATGATTAGTTTCCAGTGCATGGGCAACCCACAACGATTACCCTACATATAGCTGTTAAGAGTTTCGTAGTCTTGTCAAGTCTTTGATTCCACATTCAAAAAAAGCCCAAAATATTCATAGCACAGGATTATAAAACAATTATACATGTCATTATGGAATTGAAAGTGCTGTTTCAGTGAATTTGTTTTGATTTTCTGCTAATTTCCTGAACAGTGTAAAAGAGAGTTTCATGCTATAAACCTGCATCTATAAAGGTAAATCTTTGTATTAAAAAAAAAAAAAAACAAACAAAACAAAACAAAACAGAACAAAACAAAACAAAAAACCCAGGATTCTCTGTTTAGTCTTTAATACTTTTATGTCTGTAAACTTGGGACTGGTTTTTAACACAGTAGAGAACGAACACACACAGAAATATTTTATGCTCAGTTTCAAGATGAAAGTATATGCTTGATGACATAGCTTGTTCTTTCCATTTTCAGAAGTCTAATTAAATTGTTGGTTTATCTGTAGCCCAGATGTTGAAGTGATTTAGTTGAAAACTGAAGAAACTGTGCTAATGAGAAAACAGGACATTGCTATGGATTTCCTGTAATTAATAGGGAGCTCTTTGAAAATTCTTCCATTCAAACTAAGTCAACAAACTGAGCCCAGCTGTTGAGCAGTCTTCTCTGTGCTGTGTTCTTGCAAGTGACCTCGGGCAACTCTGAGGGGATGGATAATAACAGACAGTAAGGAACATTTTAGTGTTGCAGACGTAACAGTCAACCAGCTTTAGTTAGGGGACCAATGGAATACTTGCAAGGAATCTGATCTACCTGGCCTCATCTCCTTGTTCAACATCACTGTGCTGGAGGTCATCTTCTGATCTGCTATAAGCTACCTTTTGGAAATGTGTAGTTTTAGTAAAGGTTTATTTCTTTGCCTCAGAAGCTATTTCCAGCATTATACCAATCTTATGTGACATGGCTTGTGGCCATTTCAATTTGTCCTTGGCTGTGAGATAGAGCCTCACTGCATCTGTGTGCACTGAGGAGAGGAGAAACGCCAAGCCTCCATGCACTTTAGTGTAAATGTGTAAAGCTGTTTTAAAACTAATGTTGGTTCTTGCTTGTTTAGGACAGCTAGGTGAATTTTTTTTGAGTGTGAAAGAGATGAAGGAAAAGTAAAACCACTTGTGCTGTGCCAGATATTTCTAGTTTCTCTTTACCTTGGGATGGAGTTTGCCAAATAGCATCAGGTCACAGAATCCTATCACTTCACAGAATTAACCAGGTTGGAAAAGACCTTCAAGATCACCAAGTCCAACCTATCACCTAACAGCTTCTAATTAACTAAACCACGGCACTAAATGCTTCATCCAGTCTTCACAGATGAAGTGCATGATCATGCAGCCTGAGCAGGTGTAAGGAGATAACTGTGCCCAGGAAAAAAAAAAAAATGCCACCCTGTGCTTCTCCAGCACCTGGAGGTTGTCACTGTATTGCATCTTCTCTGTATGAGCATATCCACCATCCCTGGAAACAGTCCAGATCAGATTGTATGGAGCTCTGAGCGACCAAATCTTCAGGGGAAGTTTGGATTAGATGACCTGTAGAGTTGCTTCTACCCCAAGTATTCTACGATTCTATGATATTCCCTTTGCTTTCCTTTCAAAACTTCCACACCAAAACAGCAAAATGTGTGCAAGAAGAGAACAAGCTAAAAACAGAGCAGACCAATTTAGGTCCAGGGCTGGGCAGGATAAGATAGAGGAGATTAGTACTTAACTTTGTTTTTGAGCAGAGCAGTCTATCACATGGCAATGTAAGAAAATATTTTATATCAAAGATTGCTCATCAAGAGCTTCCAGATGAGTTGATAACACCTAATGGCTCTAGCTTCAATAGTGGTTTCTTTTGGCAGATCTCCCTGGTATTTTGTCATGTGCACACCTCATCAAATCTTCCCCCTACAGACCCATCAGGTTCTTTTCCACATAGTCTCCATTCACCAAATGTAGAATCAGATGTCCCTGACTCCTAATAGTCAAAATAATATTGAATATCGTAACATCTCCTTTAAAAAGCTTGCCTTGAAAGCATATTAGTTATTCCATATGTACATGCTGACTATTGGCAGGCTATGTAACACAACTCAAATAGTTTCTAAAGCTTGCAAGTTCAGAGGCTTGCTAGGAAAAAAAGCAAAAGTAGTATTAGTAGCTTCCAACAAGCTTCCTGAGAAAGTAATAAACACCTGAAAGTATTTATGAAAGAAAAATTAGCTCAGTAGGATGGCACAGAACAGCACATTTTTTCTAAATAAGAATATGAGTTTCAGTCTAAAAGGGAACAAGCTGTCAGATTACAAAGTTTTAGGAAAGCAAAGGAAGTATCTAAACAGCATGAAGAAAAGCACTGAGAGTGGTGTTCAGCTTATATGTTTACATTCAAGCGTAGATTTCTACCCATAGCTGTCTGCATATCACTTAATTTTGAAGAACCAGTCAGGTGAACAGTACTGTCCAGATGTCCATTGGCTGCTATGGGGTTGCAATACTAAACTGCAGAAACATCCAGCTACAAATAAGTCTCAAGAAAGACATAAAATCTTTGCAAATACTTGCCTAATTATTAATTTCAAATTAGATTTATGCCATTTGACTTACTTCCATTCCAATGAAACCAGAAACCAAAGTGAAATCTCCTGATTCCACCATGAAGCTTGCAGATTTTCCTGTGTTTCTGCTAGATTTCTCATCCTCAAGATTCCCATCATCAACTGAAAAAAATCAGCCTTACTTTCTGGGGGGGAAAAAAAAAAATAGAAAAAAAAAGAGAGGTATATTGATTATTGAATTTTTTGTTGTTGTTGTTTGTTTCAAGTCTTGGAAATTTTCCATTGAAATGGTTAAAAAAGGCAAAAAGTGGATGTTGAATGTGAAGAGTGTGATGGTGTTTAATTTCTTACATATTCTGACTAAAAGCTGTTCTCAGGATGGGAGGGGGTCAGAATTCAAAGGAGTCAAATGCTTAGGGATGGAAATATTTGGACTATATATGTTGATAACCAGTGAGGCCAAATGAGAACAATCATTTAGTGAGACAGAGTTTTAAACATTCTTCAATCAAATGTCTGAGAAACAGATCACTGCCACGTGCCCTTAGGGCTTTAGCATCCACACTTTTTAGGGGTGACCTACTCTAGAGGCATTTTGTGCAACTAATTAGCTTCTCCTGAGCAACTTGAATATTTAATTTCCTTTTTCTTTGGTACCAAAATGACTACATTCCTCCTTTGTCCTCTGTGAATCACAAACTGCAAGTGGGTTTTGTGGGTTTTTTGTTGGTGTTACGAGTTGGTTACATATGGAAAATGTATTTTGTTTTGTAATTAATGAAAACCAGACTTTGGGAAGTTGGCCATCCAGGTCTTTATTTATAAGAGAGCATATGTCTGTGTTTTATTTATGACTCACTCCTACTTCTTGTATTGTAATTTGGGTTTGTTTATGCAAACTCTTTGCTGAATCCAAGAAATGTGGTGATATAAGGGCCAATAATTTATGTTCTCCAAGAAGGGAGGCCAGTGAGTGAGGTTTTTGTGCTGAATCTGTCATAGCCCTTAGAAAGCAAGAAGAGGTTCTGCCACTTGATGGCTCCTCGTTATCTACAGAAAATGCTACAACCGCAACTTAAACTACCACTAGTAGATTATCCTGTTAGCCAGAAAGGGAGTGATAACCCCCAAATGAACACTTCTTGAAGTCTTGTCTGCTCTAGAAATATCAAAGATTTCAAATTCAAATGACTATTTGACATCCAGGTGTAAATTAAGTTTTTAAGTAGATGTGCGCTGAGGTTAATTTAGCGGCATGTTTTATTCTTTATGGAGAGGATACTCTGAACTCTGTTTCTTTTCCAGTGGCATGAAAGTATGTTAGGGGTGAAAGAAAGCACCCGTTATTGTAATAACAGAATTAATACACTGTTTCTTTCACAAAAGGATAGTCACTTTTAATCTCTGTGCAAATACTGAACTCTAAACAGATGCCATGTTCAGTAATGCACAGTTTAAGGAAAAAATGAGTGAGATCTTGTGTCCTAAGCGAAGGACCAGGAGCCAAGAAATACTGGGTGTTCTTTCTAGCTCTGACAATGACTGACAATGTGACCCTGGAAAGAGACTTAACTAGCTTGGGCAAAATTCAGATCTCAAGTAAGTGATCTGAACCAGGTGTAAGCTTACTTTGGGATACTATTAAAGTCAATTATATGACTGAGTAGTTTCAGCTGGTATCTACAGAGATTATAGTAAGCAAACACAGGCAGAGGTGGTGAATTTGCCATGAATAAAGTCACCCACGCGGCTTGTCTGTGGCCACTAGTTTCAGAAACAAGTGTTTTTTGTACTATCTGGCATCCATGATAAAAATTAAAGGGCGGGGTGAAGACATCAGGAGTATATGTTTGGGATATAGAAATTCTAATAGTTACAGTGAGTGGCCAAATATGATTGCTATGCTAAGCAACCCTTCCTAGGGCTAGTAGAGGTTTAGAAATGAAGAAGCAAACCCATGGGAAAAAAAAATCTGTAGAAGAGCTTTGTAGCTTTAGAAGGAGGGAGAGATAGAGATATATCTCTGAAAACTGTTTAATAGCCAAAGATGTGCTGTCATCTATGACAGTAAAAATGGAAGAAAGAGTCATTCTTCTGGGACAGGAATAAATACTCTTTTAACTTCTTTTAGTTGCTTTTCTATGCAGAGTACTTTCTCACAGCCTTCTCTTCTTCAGCTTACTGGGCTTGAAAACATCTAGTCTTTATGGTGCCGAAAGCAGGCAGAGTTTCTACTCATTACCCTTATTTCTCCCTTTGTCTCCCAACAGCCAGCCCACCGCTGAAAAAAAGGTTCAAGCGCCGTGAAATTGAAGCAATCCAGTGTGAGGTGCGCAAGATGTGCAACTATACTAAGATCCTGTCCACGAAGAAGAACCTGGATCATGTGAATAAGATCCTGAAAGCCAAGCGGCTGCAGAGACAATCAAAGACAGGCAATAACTTCGTCAAGAAGCGGAGGGGACGTCCTCGGAAGCAACCACTTTCCTTTGACGAAGACTCCAGAGACCAAATGCCCGTTCTGGAAAAATGTGTTGACCTTCCTAGCAAGAGAGGTCAGAGACCGATACTCAACCCTTTGTTGTTGGAGCAAGCAGCCACTCAAGATACAATCATGGCCACCATTGAGGCTGTCATACATATGGCTCGAGAGACGCCACCTCCTCCGCCTGCTCTCCCTCCTCCTCCCCCTTCTCACCCTCTCCCTCTGCCTCGGGCACCCCGGGTTGGGAAAAGGAAAAGCAAGGAGGAAGAGGAGGACATGAAAGTGAAGAGGCACCGGAAAGGCAGAGGAAATGAAAGTGAAGGCCTTCCTTAAGGCCAGGACACCTTGTTAGGTGTTAGGTGCTGCTGTAAAAGCACCAAACTCACTCGTCCCTTCAATAGCCTGTACCCACAGTGGAGAGCTGTGATAGACTCTTCATGGCTTTGGCCCCTGTACTCCCTCAGGAAAGAGGGGGAAAGGGTGTGGGGAAGGTAGGGGATAAGGGGGGCGGGGGGTTATGTGTCAAAATTGGGGATAATTAACTACTTTGCATAGTTTCCAAAATTAATCAGCATCTCAGTGTTGCTGTTCTCATACCGTACTTGGAGGTGGGAGGTTGTCCTTGTAAGATTGCTGAATGCTATCACTAGGGCTCCTGTTCATCTCCATTTCTTTTTGGCAGGCCAGGTGAAATTAAGTCACCATACCATAGTACAAATCACTGAAGAAAAAAAGAAAAAAAAAAAAAGAAAAAAGAAAAAAGAAAAATAAACAAAGAAACAGAGAAACAAACAAATGAAGCAAAAAAAATAATAAAAAAGAAGAACATCAACAAACAAACAAAAGTGTCATTTTCTCAGCTGCAATCTTGGTTATAATCTGTTTGAATTTTAATTTTTTTTTCCAGTTTTATATACCTACCAGGCTTTGGGGCAGCATAATCCAAAATGCCTAACTTCTGCTAGAACTATATATTTCTTTCTCATTTACTTGCCTAGTTACAACTAGCTGCAATATAGGCAATAGAAAAGTAGAGCCTTACATGCGCACACACTCATTCTGAGTGCTATCCCAAGAAATGGTGGAATATCACGGCATACAAAATAAGGTGTACATGGATATTCAGTTATGATAGCATGTTTCTGTGAAGCAATTCGGCGTTTTCAATGACACTGGAAAAAGGAGTCATCCACCAACTGAGTTGTTTTGATGCCTGGTAGAGAATAGCGAGACACTTCTGGGGAGCAGAGTTATAATAAACATGGACAAAAATCACCAAAAGACCCCCATAAAAATATAAATTAAAAAAAAAAATAAAAAGAAAATTATAAAGTAAGAAACCAGAGCTCAAACCTACCAGTTCTTACCACCTGCAATTCCCAGTAAAATGGATGGGAAACCCATGATCCAATTAATTTGCATTGGGTAGCAATGCCTTGATAGGTTCTTCTAAAGAGAATAGATAAAGTAGATTGTTTTTTTAAAAGATAGAGAGCAAAATCCTATGGAAAATAGGTTCTTTCCTGGCAACTATTTCTTAAAAAAAAAAAAAAATAAGAAAAGGAATAAGTGTTCTTATCTGAAAATAAAAATGTTCAAAGGGTATCACCACTGCAATTGTATCAATGCCACTTTGGACATGTTGTCCAAGTTGTGGTTGCCTTAATAAAAAAAAAACAAAAAACTTTTTTTTTAATTTTTTTTTTTTTTTTTGTACATAATGTAACT
Organism: Tricholaema leucomelas; assembly: GCA_013400475.1. Taxonomy (NCBI): domain Eukaryota; kingdom Metazoa; phylum Chordata; class Aves; order Piciformes; family Lybiidae; genus Tricholaema lacrymosa; species Tricholaema leucomelas. The sequence goes on along the minus strand of WAAF01005263.1, from coordinate 22,820 downwards.
ATAAAGCTCTCAGTCTGCATGGATGCAAACTGTGTGTGACAAATCGTCTCTTTAAATGGTCAGTTCAAATTGTAAATTTCTCATTCAAGTTGTACGTCAGCCATTGATTTGACTTGGGTGAAATACCCAGGTTCCATTTCTACAGCCCAACTCAAATGTTTGACTAAAACAAAGACTGAACGTGAAGCTGTTCCACTGCAGTAATTACACTTTTAAAAAAGAAGTCAGTTGTTGAAATTTGGAATAGGTACTTTAAATTTTATTTCGTTTCTTTTTGAAGTCCTTCAGAACACTCAACACCTGGCATGGCAAGATGGATATTAAAATGGGATGGGGGAGGGAAAATTCCAGCAAGGGAGCAGGGATTGGAATTAATGATTTGCGAACCAACTGCCATTTCCACTTTCAAGAAGTCTTTGAACTGGCTGATTGCCAAGGCAACTTCAAATAGCACGACACTTAAAAAAAAAAACAAACCAAAATCAGCAACAAACCCAGCAAAAAAAGTCCCCATCAAAAAAAAAAAAAAAAAAAAAAAGATTTTGTGCTTCTATTCTGTTGCTTATTTACAAAAAATCATATAAAGACTATGGTGTTAAAAGGACACTGTAAACATACTCAGCTCATTAATTTTAGAGACTGATTTTTCTTTTGTGATAGCACCTTAGCTTATTAAAATGGAGTGCATTTGGGGTTTGAATTGGGTTGGGGCACTGGGAGAGGGGATTTCTTTTTTTTTTCTTTTTTTTTTTTTTTTTTTTAAGGGCTGGAACAAATCTTGAGATCCTATCTCCTTAAAACTGATAAGAGAGATCAGAGAATTTTGTTTCCAATTTGTTTTGCATCGTTCATCATGCTTATTGGTGCTTTTTATTTTCCAATTAATGCAGCTTAGAAATAAACTGGTCGGTTGCACGTTCTGTTACAACCAATTTTGTTCAGTTCTCTTGAATTAGCACAGCAATATTGAATGAAGTTGTAGGCCTGCAAAAAAAAAAATAAAAAATGTTTAAGACTCCTTGAGCTCCTCCCTTCTTCCTTAAAAAGCACTGAACTGAGGTTTAGTTGATGTAGAAATCCCTTTTTTTCCATCTCTCCTTGAGCCTGAAAGTTTATGACAAGGTCACTTAAAATGTAGGAAAAACTGCAAAGTTTGGTATTCCAGGTAACTTGTAAGCTGAAACTAAACCATGTAACTTATGCTTAGTTTTATCTTCAGTGATCTCTTTATTAACATTCAACAAGATTTCATCTGTAGCAAGTGGAGCAGTGTTCTGAAAGGATCGCATTCTGTCACTGAATGCCCATCACAGCTTTAAGATGTGTCAAACCTCACAGAGTGCCAATAAGGGCTGGATTTGGGCTGAGCCTTTCTGGAGTTACTGGAATGCAACCCCGTCAAAGGAGGATCCATTGCCCCTGGACTTTGGGAAAAAAAATGCTCATACCCTTTTGAAAAATGCTATCCAATGCTGCTAGAGGCACAGTACTTAATCAGTGTCTACTCAGAGAGTAAAACCTCACATACCCTTCACTAAGCACAAAATTTAAGAAGTCCTAAAAAAATTAAGGGTAATATTCAAGACTTGGAAGCTGTGAGCTGTCATCATAGGTTGAACTTTATCAAGACACCCAAACTTGGGGTTTTTGCTGCAAGGTGCTGGGAGAGCACAGTGCTGCAATACAGCCTTGGATGCCTGTCCAAACCACTGCCCAGTGCAGCCAGTCCTGGCTCACAGGAAGATGAGCATCTTAATTTGTGTGAAAGCAGGCTGAAAATACTGCTAGATGGCACTCAGAATTTGTGTTCTGCATTTTGCGTAGTCTATAAATATGATAAGCAAGTTGCTGACAGAATAATATTATAAGGCGATGTACTACATGCAGATCATAAAGGATTTAGTTTTAGGGCTTAAGGCTAAAATCCCACTCCTGCAGTTTATTACCCAACAATATTCCAGTAATGAGCTTTTTTTTTTTTTCCCCCTACCACTGGGGAACTCTCTAAATTCTCACCACACATTTGCAAGGACTGTATAAAACTGGGGTGAAAGCCCAGTTATTAGAGTTATTAAGACCAAAAAGACCTTTCTAACACCTCCGCTATGCCACAGATTAACACACATCTTGCTACACTCCAATATAAACATGGAACAAAATCACATGGCTGTGAACCATACAAAATTAGGCCACAGATTTGCATCCTCTCCATGGGTGTTATATTCCTCAAACCCAGTGTAAAACCAGGAATGAAGACAAGCATGCAGGGCAAGAAAAGAATAAAGCAACAACATGTGTTTCAAAGAGCTTCATACTGCCAGACTCTTGAACCCTTCGATGTTAAATTTTCTGTGGAGCATCTTGCATGGTTTTGGGTAACTGTCAGTTAAAAATAAATAAATAAATAGATAAAAAGGAATTTCTAATAGTCATCAGCTACTAGGGTATCCTATAGCATGGCTCAAGACTCTCCACCTGACACAAAGGCTTTGAACCTTTCCTGTGGAGTATTCTATTTATGTAATTAAATTTTTTGGGTAGCATCTGGTGCAAGAAGATGCTGGTTTGTCACTGGGGCTTCTGAGCACTACGACAATAGGACAAATAAGCAGGAATCATAGTTCCAGACGCAAGGATTTTGCCAGCTCTTGTTTTCACGGGCCCTGATTCAGGACTGCTCTTAAACACATATATGTAACATCCTGAAGAGTGAAATAAATAATAACAACTGAAAAAAAAAAAGACCTCCCCCCCAAGTAAAACCAAACAGGAGGATTTTCTAAAATGAGAGTATAGCTATCATGCCCTTGCAATGCCTCTTTATTCCACATTGTGCTAAAACTGGGGTGCAGCAGTTCTGAGATAATTAGAAGCACATTTCAACAAGGACACGCATTTGAGATCTCCTTAGGATGCCTGCCTAGGTTGTATAAAACACTACATTGAAGAAAAAAAAAAAAAGAAAAAAAAATTGAAAAATGTTATTAAAGCTGCCAATTGGACAACATGGGTGAGCAGTTCAATCCCGTGTTGGTTTGTTTTACTTTTCTTTTTCTTTATTTTTTTAAGCTATTTCTTAACTAATAAATGCACATGAAGTGTTAAATATGTATATACTGTATTTCAAAACAAAAAAAAAAAGTTAAAAAAATCAAACAAATGGGGCACAAGATTGTTCTATAAGTCGTGCTGGCTAATTTTTAGTTTGTACTCATAAGTGGTTTTTAAAAGCCTTTTTTAAAGTGTAATTTGCATGTTCAACTTTGATTGTATGTAAACATATTTTAGAGCAAAAAAAAAATGTATTTGTATTTTATTGAATATAGAGGCAAGAAAAGAAAACAAACTTGTACATTGTTTGAAATGTTCTTTTTGTAACAGTTTTTATTCATGAAGCATTTTTGTACATTTAAAAATGGATATGGACTTGATGTTCTTTGAGGCTTAGATACATCTGGCATGCTTTAATGTCATGCTCCTTCATGATCTTAGATGTTGGTTTTTAAACATTTTTTTCTAAAACAAAGCTCAGTCTTTTCGCTACCAAATCAGGTTAGCACAGAATAGAGCACTTTCCACAAAAAAAAAAAAAAAAAAAAAAAAAAAAAAAAAAAAAAAAAAAAAAAAAAAAAAAAAAAAAAAAAGGAAAAAAAAAAAAAAAAAAAAAAAGGAAAATAAAAAAACATTGAGAGGAAAAAAAACAGAAAAAGTAAAAAAAAAAAAACCCCAAAACAACAAAAAAACCACCACAACAACAAAAAAAGTTAATCCTATTCATATGTTATTCATTGTGTGAAATTAAAGGAATTCAATTCAGTCTAACATGAGTTGTGAATTCTTTTGTCTTATTTTCCATCTGTTTCCCATCACTGAAGAGTTTAATAGCTTTTGGGATACTTATACCATGCATTGACAAGCCCTCGTTATGGTAATGGAGAAGAACATGCTCTAGTTCTGTTCTTTTTACTTTATTTTGTTTTTTTAACTTTTCCCAGAATATCCTGTAGAATAGGACAGTGCCATGTGCCCCATGGACCTAAGGAGCACTCACACTTTGAGACTGTATGTATCACCAAAGAGAAATATCTCTGGTCCAAATTGTGTCTCTTGGCATCATGGTAGCACTCACCACCAAGGTGGGACTTCTACTGCTGAAGCAGATGAAGTGTACCTCTCCAGATTCCTGTCGAGCAGGGAGTCCCAGTGGCTGGATTGGGAATGAAGAAGCAACAGGAGCCAGCCCTCTCCTCGTTGAGCACCAGAGATGAACAGCTGTAGGCCAAGGGGTATTGCATTCTGTGAAACCCTGTACTGTGACTATGGGACTGGGAGTTGTTTGAAGCATGGTTTTCAGTTTCTTATACAAATTTTTGCTGCAAGTGGTCTGCTGCCATCATACAATCAGCCCCAAAATCCACAAATTCCTCTGTAGCAACTTCAGATTTCATGGTTTTTTTCCTCCCCAATGGCTCAGCAACCTGTGCATGGAAATTACATCTTGTTCATTGAAGAAGGCAGCAGTGCTCAGGCAGATAGGTAATTTTGTGTCTGCTCATATTCTTGTCTTCTGAATCTTTGTGGGATAGTTTGGCTTGATGAGGTCAACTCATCCAGCCACAAAGATGACCACTCTGCTGTTTTCACAGCTATTGCTTTAAGTTACTGGAGTAGAGCTGCTCCAAGTCTCAAATGTGATGGGCCTTTTTTATTCCCTCCTCTTTCTCTTTAGCGTATGCATAGCCACAGCTTTTGACAACAGTTTGCAAAACCACTGATGTCTTTGCTCACTGTTTTTGTCGAGCTCTGTGATGTATAAGCCACTGGCTTCCAGCTATAACCACATTTTTGTGAAAAGCCTGCAGTAAGGTTCCCTTGGATGCATCTGTGAGCTGTTAAGTTTTGTGTTTGCTGCTGCAATATCTCACAACTGATCTCCCTCTCCACCAGCTCTTTTCTGGTATTTACCTCTCATTGTCACTGAGCTCTGTTGTATTGCTATGGTGTCACCTTGAAGGCATGAAGAAGGCTGGGAAAGCAGCCCTTGGGGATCAGTGGGTAAAACTGGGGTAATGGGTATAAACTACAGCACAGGAAGTTGCACCTTAACATGAGGAAGGACTTTACTGTAAGGGTGATGGAGCACTGGAACAGGCTGCCCAGAGGTTGTGGAGTCTCCTTCTCTGGAGTCTTTCAAGACCTTTCTGGATGTCTTCCTGTGTGACTTGCACTAGATTCTATGGTCCTGCTCTGGCAGGAGGGGTTGGACTTGATGGTCTATGGAGGTCCCTTCCATCCTGTAACCCTGTGATCCTGTGATCAAGAGTTGGGATGCTGGGCTTCTGTCAGTGTCATGTTGTGGCATGAAGGACTCCATTTGTGAGGTGTTAATGCTTTTTGCCTCTGATTTTTCCCCAGCACCACCAGGGTGCTGACACCATGCACAGTGTCAGAGCATCATAGGCTTTCTTAAGGTAAAATCAGGCTCTTCCTAGGATGTTTGTGTTAACTGTTTCATCCCTGGTAAATACTCCACTGCTGTCTGCTCCTATGGATTAAATAATCTCTGAAAAAAAATCCTTTGAAAGTCTTCAGAAACAAAATGCAGTACATTCACAAGCTCTGGTATGTTGTTAGGGGGTTTGGTTGGTTGGTTTTTATACCTTTTGCTGAATGAAATATTGTCCTCTCATCTCATTTTCCATGAGTTCAGTGTTTTCCAAATATGCTTTGAATAATTTAATTATTAATCTCTACCTGGAAATAACTGAAAATAATTAAAACGCCAAGTATATTGGAAAAAAATATGTAACCAGAAGTGGTGTTTTCTTGTATCCTCTTATTTTTTTTCTGAGTGTGCTTTGCACATAAAACTAGTGAAACTCTGTTTAAACTTTCTTTGGGCATCTTCCATATATATTTGAATTTAGGAGGGAGTTTCACAATCCAGCATGGAGGTGTAGATAAGTAGATTAGTACTATCCCTGAAGTTCATAACAAAGTATGATTTCTATTCACTTTTGATAGCGGATGTTGTTTCTCTACCCTGGGATAAGGAGGCTCTCCACAATGACCTTAACTCATCTCCCACTGGTAAAGACAAACCTCAACTTTAGCCTCACTCTGCCTCGTGGTGCCGTTTCCAGCTAGAGGCCAGAGCTATTCCATATGGTGGATTTATTCTGAGTCAAGGAAAGTTTAGCTGCTGGAGATGCTTGCCATTTATATATAAGAAGTATGAGCTCATGACATTATAAATTGGTGTTCTGTGACACAAAGCATGTGCATAATTTCAGACCAATTCTACTCTTACTTACTAAATAGAATAATTTTCCAGTGACTTTGAAGGGATCAATGACAGGTCTCAAAAGTTCTTCAGTGTACACCATCTGGGAAGTTCTAGAAAGCTGATGGGATCTCATCTATCAGCCTAAAAATACATGTTTGGCCTTTTAGGGCAAATGGTAAACCACATTACTAGTGCACTAACACAGAGGTTTCACAGCTAGTAGAAAGTATAGAAATCACAGTGAATTGTGGCATGTCAAGCGATCTATGCATTTTTAACTGCGAGCTGCAGGAATAGCTGCTGTGTAAGCACCACAGGAGCTGTAACAGGAGTCTAACGTAATGTTAGAATGATTGTAAGTCCCTTCGTTATGACAATTAACTTCTACAACATAGAACAAGACACACTGGTTCACATTATTGACATATGCGGATCAGCACTAACAGTTTCAAACACGTTAAGGCAGTTTTCAGGAGCAAAAGATTTGTTTTCATTTTGTTTGTGGAAGCTATTCATCCCAAAATGGCGTTGGAGTGCAGCAAGTAACATAATACAACAGAAACTACTGTTGTTTGTCACCTGTGTGAACTGTCATATTGAAAATACAGACCTTTGTTAAAAAGTAAATTTTGGAAAACACAGCAGCACTGGTTAACAGGTCAGCACAGTTTTATAAGAGCTGTGTGAGAAGGAGGAGGTAAAAAAAAGAGTCCTTGGGAAAAAAGATGAGATGTGGGTTTCTGTGTGTCAGGAAGATATTAAAGTTTAAACTTTTACTTCTCTGGGCAACTTGTGCTTCAAAAAGGTTCTGAAAAAAGTCCTCTACATTCTAGGTATCATGGAGTGCATCGACTTAACATAAATAAGCATGTAAAAAATCAAGTGTTCCTTCTGAGAGCTTGAAACAGATGTAGATTGTATGGCACCTGTTTGCCTGGCAGGATTTATCTGCTTTTGTATCTCACTGAGATGGTGATGCAAAGTAGAGAACAGGATCCCTATAATCTTCATCCTTTTCCAGGTGACCTACTCCAAAGAGAGGAAAAGTCAGAGGTATAATTGTTTCATTGACCCTGTAGATCTTTGAAAAGATATGAAAGATTACTTTCCTGTCTATTCTACTCCCACACAGTTCTTAATTGGCTTCACACACAATATTGGTAAATAACCCTTTGGCTGAATCAATGGAAGTTTTGTCATTGACTCAAAGGGAACAATATTCCTTGGTCTTCCTGATTTAGCATGCCGCCATACTGTTAACAGGCTCACATAGCTCTAGAGTCTTCTACTTAACTTGCCCAATATTTTGTTCATATTTGCAAAGAAGTATATCAAGCAGAAAATTAGTTCAAAAAAGCAAAATGTGAAAGCCTGTCAAGGTAAAGGCAAGGAAATGGGCACATGAAGAGCATCTGTGGGAAAGCATTTTCAGAGCATGGCAAGAACACAATTAGAAAAAGGAACGAAAAGTGATCTCTGAAGGAAGGAAATGATGATGTGACAGAGCTGTAATTAAGGTAACAATGAAGAAGGTCACTCCAAGTTTTATAAAAGACAGAAAAAATCAAAGCAGCACGCTTGAAGGGGAGCCAATGAGTTCAGAAACACAAAAGGATTTTCACTGAAGTAAAGGGGAGAGAAATGAAGAAGCTGAAGGATATAAAGATTTAGGTCATGGAGGCAGTATAAAAATGGATCTTGCAACAGAAGATGGAAGAGGCAGCCTGATTGCTTACTGGCATTTTATTGCTGTTTTCTAAGCTGACACAGCACTCATCATTTATCCTCATTAAACAGATGCCATCAAGGTACAGTTACTGACCATTAGTTCTCAGCTCTCTTTAAACTGTGCATAAATAGATATTTATTGCGGGATGCAGAACTATTTTTGCTGGCATTATTGGTACTTAAATTTTCCTAAAATGGATCAGCAAGTGGTGAAAATGGTCTGACAATAAAGCAGCAGTTGTACAGAGGTCTGCTTACAAAGATGGGATCTGAAATAGATGCCTTTTTTGATATAAATGGATTTATCTTCATTGACTCCAAAGATATTATGATAATGTATAGTTGTTGTTGATCCCATGACCTCTCACAGGCAGTCTATGGCAATTACAGAATCAGAGTAGATGGGGTTGGAAGGGGCCTATGGAGATCATCTAGTCCTACCACCTTGCCAAAGCAGGGTCACCTACAACACATTTCCCAGGAACACATCCAGGTGGGTTTTGAATGTCTCTGGAGAAAGACACGCAACTCTCTGGGCAGCCTGTTCCAATGCTCTGTTACTCTCGAAAGAAAGTTTTCTCTCATTTTTGGATGGAACTTCCTGTGTTCCAGACTGTGACCATTGCCCCTTGCCCTGTCTTTGTGCACCACAGGAAATAGTCTGGTCTCATCCTCTTGGCCCCCACCCTCTAGATATTGATAGACATGGATGAGATTCGCTTCCAGCCTTTTCCAAGTTAAACAGTTCCAGGTCTCTCAATGCTTCTTGTATGACATATGCTCCAGTAACCTCATCATCTATGAAACCTTCCACTGGGCACTCTCGAGTATTTGGCTGTTCCTTTTCAACTGGGAATTGATTGAACATGTTTCCCAAGTATCCAAAAATCAAATATTTCCACCAATTGCGCATGTCAGCAGCTTACTTTCTTATGAGGATGCAAGGTGTGTCGTTCTTGTGCTCAAGAACAAGCCACTGTGCAATCCCATTTGTTAGGGGATACAGTTCAACCACTGAGAAAACAAGGCCCAGATCATCCAATATTTATTGTGCTCCATAAATGTACTCCATTCCGAAGTACTTCACATAGCTCTGTGTTTTCTGACTATTTTAAGAAGAGGCAATGGATGTAGCTGAAACATGTTAGAGTCAAACTGTCCAAAAATGTGTACCTCAGTGATTTTCACAGAAGAGTGAATAAAATAAAAATAAGGAATCTGCCTCAAAGCTTTTGCTCAGGACATCATGAGAACCTTTTCCTTTCCCTTTGTTTTTCAAATGGTGTTTCATCAGAATGTTATCTCTAGAATTGTCATAGTGACCCTAAGGGACAGATCCTATCAGCCAAGAATTACTTTGCTTTTCTCTTCCTGGAAAAAAAAAAAAAAAGTGTTGGAGAGGAGGAGGGAGCAGTGGCAGTCTGGGAGCAAGGAAGAATATCCACTCTGGAGTATGAATTGTTTCACTTCAATTCAGAAAATCATATTAGCAGATCTTTATGGAAATTCATGACATTATATAAATGAGAACTTGCATTTAAGCTTTGGTTTCGTACCACTGACAGCAGTACGATCTAAACACTTTAAAGATAAGTAGATGGTAATATACAGTTACAAGAATGAGCATTTACACGACTTTGAATTCCAATTACACGACTTTGAACTCCCAGTTGGACATACTGAAGTTTATAATTTTATTGAGTGAAAATAGGAATTGATTAACTTCTGTTTTAAACAACTTTACAAGGTTTTTCCATGCCACAGATATCTGTTTGCTATGAGTAGTGTTTGAGTACATTCAAGGACTATTTGTTAACATTACCAAAAGACTGTGAATTCCTTTCAGTAAAGGTACAAGTTGTACAAGACAACATCCTTATCCAGACTTTCATGACAGCATGTTCTCTCCTAGACATCTCCTCTCTTTATTTCTTTTAACCATAAAAAAAATGAGGCCATATCATTTACACAGCAAAGTGGAAATGAATCTTTAAACCAGGGCAAGAGCTTCTTTGTCCATCTTTACTGCAGCTATATAAACAAAACTAAAGCAAAACCACAAAATCTGAAATATTTTTTTTTTCAGCTTTTTAAGTAATGCTCAAGCATGTATGTTGACACTGGCTGGGTTTCTGAAGATACTAGCTATGCAGTTTTGGATCAGTCTTTCATTTGTATCTCCACTGATAAGGGTGTTCCAAAAATGATAGCTGTCTGATGTGACTGCTTTGATATTCAGGGACTGAGCAAGGATGTTGTGGGTAAACCATCAGAGGTAGAGCACATACGTTGTGCTCCATTTGCCAAACATTATAGAAGAAAAAGAGTATGAAAGTCTTGACATGGCAAGAGAACCCTGAATTCCTTCCTGCTAGGTTTCTAAATGTGGGGGTGGGATCTTTTGAGAGTTATTGCATGAATAGGAATCCAATGGCCTTCTCCAGGCTTAGCTTGCCTGTGTTTCTGCCTCTGTTCCAGGAAGTGGTAGCTTTGAAAGACCATATCAAACTAGTACATTGTGTTTCCTGCACATCCTGCTTTATTTGAGGTTAATACTTTCTGACGCATGCAGTCTGCTGCTGCCAATTAAGTCAAATGTATTTTACGCTTTACTTTTCTATTGCCTTACAGGCTTTTGTTGGAAAATATTTAATAAATAAAACTTGCCAAACATTGTTAAACAACATGGTCTGATGATTTGCAATAAACACCCAGACTCTAATACATCAGAAAGAGGGAGGAGGAAATTCTGGAACGATACCCAGCTGGATGCCAACCACAGAGTATCCAGCCACCAACCACAGTGTTAATCTCTTTCTAGAGGACTGTTGCAAAAGCAGAAAATGGCACCCTAGGTCAAGAAGGGCACACAGAGTTGTCTCTCATGCAGTGACACTTCAATGTGCTAGATGAGAGTAGGATGAAAAACAACAACATTGGAAGAGCAGTCCCGATATGGGACCAGATGGACTCTTCTGTGCCAGGCCCATTTCTGCCATCTCATATTTTCCATTTGTTTTATCATGGTTCTTGGTTTTAGTCCTATATTTTCTTTCTTTGTGAGATCATCAAGTAGTCTTTTTCAAGCCTTAGAGATGTAGATGTGACTGCTCAGGCTCAAGGTCTGATAAAATACATTCACTCAGGGTAAGCTGAGACACTAGGATATCCAAAACATGTGAANCTATATTCCAGTTTGTATTCACTGTTCCTTGCCTTGTTACTGTGGACCACCAAAAAGAGATTGGCTCCATCCACTTGACACTCACCTCTCAGATATTTATACACATTGATGAGATCCCCTCTCAGTCTTCTCTCCTCAAGACTAAACAGCTCTAGATCTCTCAGTTTCTCTCAGGTTGTTGATAAAGATATCAAATGAAGCTGGACCCAGTACTGATCAATGGGGAGCACCACTGGCTACAGGCCTCCAAGTTGACTCTGTGCCACCAATCACAACTCTCTGAACTCTGTTGTACATTCAGTTTTTGACCCACCTCACAGACCAGTCGTCTATGCCACATCTCCTGAGTTTTTATATGAGGACATTATGGGAGGCAGTATCAAAAGCCTTGCTGAAGTTAAGGTATAGGACATCCACATCTTTTCCTTCACCTACCTATTTGATCAATGCTTCATAGAAGATTATCAGATTAGTCAAGCGAGATCTCAGCAAGGTCTCAGCATAGTTGACACAGGTAAGCACACAATCTCAGGCTTCTGAATGGCTCTCTAGCCCTTATTCCCATTTTGCCTCTACTGGCAAGTTTTAGAGCAACTTTCAAATATAAAATCAGTCCCAAAGCAAGAGAAACTTCTGTTTCCTTTCTTAGGTAACAAAAGAAGAATCTAGCAAATGGAAGCTCTCTATACACCAACTAATGTATATTTTACCCAAAAAGACACTTTTGAGGTCTTCTATAGGATGACTTCCATGAAAAATAGGACTCAAGGGAACTTGGCTCAATGGAAAAACAGTGGTCAATATAATTCTGCTTGCAAATCCACATAAAGAGCATTCCAAGGGATATATATGGCAGGGGTATTGTTGGGAAAAGATCTTTCACTGCTGAGAAAGGTTTATGTAATTATGGAAAAATCCTAGATGCAAAAAAGGAGGAAAGTTCTCATTCTGTAGACAGACACAGGGTTGATGCTCCAATTAGGACACAGCTTGGAGAAATTCAGTGCAAAGACATAAAATATCATACTTGAGTGATACAGCAACAGTATCAAAGTAGTTCATCAGCATGAGTTTGGGAGCTCAGCATCATACTTAAGTGGATTTTTAAATTTAATTCTCTGGCAGGAAAATATCTTCAGCAGTGGTTGGTACAGATCAGTAGCAAACAATAAGAGAAAAAGGCAGTCAGCACTCCTTTTATCAAAAACCGATCTTCTTAAATCTTTACCAAAGCATGTCATGAAGGGCTGAGGTATTGACTAGGAAAAAATCATCTGTCCACTTCTTCATGGGAAAAAAGATAGGATGATAGAATCCTGACCTATATCAGGAACAGTGTGGCCAGTTATTCTTCCCTCGCACTCCACACTGGTCAGGCCACACCTGGAGTACTGTGTCCAGTTCTGGGCTCCTCAATTCAAGAGAGATGTTGAGGTGTTGGAACGTGTCCAGAGAAGGGCAACAAGGCTGGTGAGGGGCCTGGAACACAAAGCCTATGAGGAGAGGCTGAGGGAGCTGGGGTTGTTTAGCCTGGAGAAGAGGAGGCTCAGGGCAGACCTCATTGCTGTCTACAACTACCTGAAGGGAGGTTGTAGCCAGGTGGGGGCTGGTCTCTTCTCCCAGGCAACCAGCAACAGGACAAGGAGGAATCACCTCCCTGGAGATGTTCACAAAAAAGCTTGGATGAGACACTTAGTGCCATGGCCTGGTTGATTGGCTAGGCCTGGGTGATAAGTTGTACTGGATGATCTTGGAGGTCTCTTCCAACCTGGCTGATTCTATGATTCTATGAATCCAACATATTGCATGTTGGTAGTGGTGCTGGATTGAATGTTTGTGTTCAATTAAGGAGGGAGATTTTTTTATTTTTTTATTTTTTTTATCACACTGTGGTTCTGGTCAGCATTTTTTATTCTCTTTCTCTTTTTCTATACCTGTCTGAAGATGCTCCTCACACGTTCTGATTTCCTGAGGCTCTCAACAATATTCCATTTATTAAATAATTGAGGAGGAAACATGCATGCTCTTTGGCAACAGCAGCAGAAGTTACTGTAAATGATTTTTTACCTTTTGACATTGTGCTAGTTTGAAGCTAGCTAGAATGTTTCAGTGAGAAGGACTAGATCATAGGCTGTGAAATGAAAACAATGGTGAGGTCTACTTCGCTCACAGTCTTGCTGAGATGTGTAAAGAAGAAAAGCGAAACAAAAAATAAAGTCACTTTGCTTGGCACTTCACTCTGGGCTTTGCTCTTGGCTCTTCGCCTGCTGGGGAGCTCAGGCTGCTGGCTGAACTCCATCTTGCTTTCTAACTTCACCCTCCATTTGCTTTGGCTGATTCACCTTGCTTCTTAATTCCCTTGGCCAAGCCTCCATTCTTCCTTGGGACTGGGGTAAGGTTGAGAGGGGTAGGGGGGAAGGTGAGGGGTGATTGAGAGCCTTTCCTGGGGACTCAGGTTTCTGGGAGGGGAGTTGTGTTTCTGTATTACCTTTTTTACCTTGTATATTTCTGTATATAACTGTATATACTGCAAATATATACTTGTAAATTGTGCCAGCTGTAAATATAAGCTTCATTCATATTTCCAGAGCCAGCTGAGTCTAGTCTGGGTGATTTCTAAAGTGTGTGGAGGGCGGGGGACACCCAAACCACCACAGACATATACAAATTAAACAAGGAGGATTTACTTCTAAGTTACTTTGCAGTTGCTTCATGTTGTTAAGTAACTAGGAGTATGTGATGAAATGCAATCCACAAAGCAAACTTGTGCTTACTCTTGTGCAAGACTGTTTGTTGCAGGCTGACCGAGGGATACGTAAATCACAGTTCTCCTTAACTCTCAGATCTTTATTAATCTCTTTTAATGTTGTAGCAAAGGCTCACTATGCAAATAAAGTCTGCCTGCTAAGTTCCTAAACTCAATTGAGGTGCTCTGATTTTCTCTCAATTCTAAACAAATTCAGTGCAGTGGACAGAATATATGTCCAATATGATCTGGCCATATACATAAAGAAACTGGTGAAGTGATCACAATCTATAGATCAAGATAATTGGTTCTGAAATCAGAAACAATGTAATTAGGCAATTAATTATGTCACCTAAGGGACAGAGTCATGACGTTTGGATATATTGTTGTTACCTAAACTAATATCTCTATACCAGGCTGTATTTGGATTGACATTGGCATGGAGATTTTTGTTGTTGTTGTTCAGCAAATAGGTACACAGAATTTACAAGCAGATTGTGTTGTTTTGTTTTCTCATGGTTTATCAGTTTTTCCTAATTTGACCTAGAATTTGAGTGTCATGGCAGAAGTATATATTTGTAGTGCTTCCCTCCTTACTTCCTGCTTATGTTTATTCCACATGCCCAACAATTTTTCTGCCCTTTATTTTTACACCTTCTACCTGCTCTAATTTCTTGTTTAAATCAGTTCTCTTTAGGATTGCTAATATATGTTCCAACACAAGAGCAATTGACTGCTTCTCCATTTTGACACAGAAGTTGAGTTTGAGTTGCTTAAACAAAGTTATTTGTTTGCTATAGGTGACACAATTTTCTTCATATTAGGATAAGAAGGGGAGGGTTTTTTTACGACATTTTTATAGGAAGTGACATAATGTTATTTGGGGGAATAATATATAACCTTTGAAAACACTTTCTTCACTTTTTGAAGGGAAGATGAGGGATGTTTATGGTTGTAAAGGGAAGGAGAACTAAACATTTGTAGAAGTTTTCTGAGACAGTAGCTAAGTTAGCCACTTAGGTGTCAGCAAGTCAAGACTGAATTATCATCAGGACACCAAGAAGTGGTTTACAAACATCTCTTTAAAGTTTAAAGCTAAAACACTGATATGAAGTCCTCTTTAAAATAGAGAAGAGCTATATGGTATAGCTCAAAAAATTATTCTCTGGAGTATTTGCTTATTAATCTCTGTTAACTACTATAATTATCACATTCAGTAGTAGATTCATGTATGTCCTGTACAGCAATATAGTGAGTTTTCACATATTGGGTGCCTTTATCAACTACGAAACCTTAGACTATAAATCAGCACAAAGGAGGTAGGATAAATTGGAGAAAGGAAGAAGCCATTCAACAATTACACTGATAAATCATTAAATGCCTCTTTGTGGGGACAGCTACTGTGCTCTACCTGCCATATTGAGGTCAAGAGCATTGGATGACATCCCAATTAGGTAGCTATACCAAGAAACACTGCTGAATCCCTGTAGAACCTATTTTCTTCTGCTTCTATGCAAGGTGAACAGTAGCTGCAAGGAAAAATGAGAGTATAACAACGGTTTAAAGGTGTGAGAGGGCTGCATATACTGGGAAGACTTCTTGTGCAGGTCTAACACACGGAGATGTTCAGAGGTGTGTCACATAGGTCAATAGAAGAAACTAGGCAAAATCTGTTTTGTTTGTTTGTTTAAAGGAAATGTAAAACTACATGGCACATGTGAACCAGGAGACAGTTCATCAGCTCCACATGTATCCCTTAATGAGCTCTGACAACATTCACTAAATCCTGAATTTAAATAATGGTGCAGAATCTGCAATTATATTAAAGCCAGTAAATTCAATTAAAGGGAAAGAGTATATTTTATTTGAATGGCTCAGTTGGTGGTGTTTTGATACATGTAAATAAGATTAAAAACAAAACAACAAAAAAAAACCCAACAAAAACCAACCAAGCAAACAAAAAAGCCTGTTAAATAGTAATTTGTTCTAATTATGCTGTGTAAAGTGAAGAACACAACCAGAATTTTGCACAGAATCAAGCAGTACAACAAAACTCCTAAAGAAGGAGCAAGCACTCAGAGAAGATAGAGCATCAAAACATAAAATTTTTCAGGTTGGAAAAGGCCTTTAAGATCATGAAGTCCAGCTGTTGGCCCAACATCATCCAGCTCACCACTAAACCATGTCCCTCAGCATGACATCTACATTTCTTTTTCAGAATGCCTTCAAGGCTGAGGACTGCACTGTTTGTCTGTGCTTGACAACCCCTTCAGTGAAGGGTTTTTTTCTAATATCCAACTTTAACCTCTGCTGAAAAGAAATGAGAACATTCCCTGTTATCCTTGAGAGAAGACAGCAACATCCACCTTGCTGCAACCTCCTTTCAAGTAGTTCTATCAAGCATGTCTCCTTCAACCTCCCCTTCTCCAGTGACCACAAAATTACAGAGTTTTCAATATATGGAGTAACCAGGAGGGGCATCAACAGAACCTCCACACTGGACTTCTAAGGGCAGATTTCAGCCTATTTAAGGAACTAACTCAGAAAGTTCCTTGGGAAACATCCCTTAAAAACAAAGAGGTCCAGGAAGGTTGGACCTACTTCAAGAAAGAACTCACGAAGGAACACGAGCAGGCTGTGCCATTGTACAGACGAGGGAGGCAGCCAGACTGGATGGGCAAGGAGCTGCTACGGGAATTAAAGATAAAAAAGAGAGTGTATCACCTTTGGAAAAGAGGGGAGGTGTCCCAGGAAAAGTTAGGGATGTTGCTAGGTCTTGTAGGAAAAAAATTAGAGAGGCAAAAGCCCATTTAGAACTTAGGCTGGCCACAGCTGCTGAGGAGAATAAAAAATGTTCCTATAAACATATTAATGGCAATAGAAGGGTCAAGGACAACCTCCAGTCCTTATTAGATAGAGAGGGGAACATAGTGACAAAGGATGAGGAAAAGGCAGAGGTGCTTAACTCCTTCTTTGCCTCAGTCTTCAATAGTGGGACAGGTTGTCTACAGGACAACTGGGCTCCTGAGCTGGCAGATGGAGTCAGGGTCCAGTACAGTCCCCCTGTAATCCATAGGGAAGAAGGGACCTGCTGAACCACTTGGATCCTCACAAGTCCATGGGACCGGATGGGATCCATCCTAGGGTGCTGAGACAGCTGGCAGAGGAGCTGGCCAAGCCACTCTCCATCATTTATCAACAGTCCTGGCTCACTGGAGAGGTCCCCAAAGACTGGAAGCTGGTCAATGTGTT
>WAAF01005259.1:12510-26361 GCA_013400475.1 Tricholaema leucomelas | reverse complement strand
GTCAACCAGACCATGGCACTAAGTGCCTCATCCAGGCTTTTCCTGAACACCCCCAGGGATGGCGACTCCACCACCTCCCTGGGCAGCCCATTCCAATGCCAATCACTCTCTCTGGGAACAACTTCCTCCTAACATCCAGCCTATACTTCCCCCAGCACAACTTGAGGCTGTGTCCCCTTGTTCTGTTGCTGCTTGCCTGGCAGAAGAGCCTAACCCCACCTGGCTACAACCACCCTTCAGGTAGTTGTAGACAGCAATGAGGTCTGCCCTCAGCCTCCTCTTCTCCAGGCTGCACACCCCCAGCTCCCTCAGCCTCTCCTCATAGGGTTTGTGTTCCAGGCCCCTTACCAGCTTTGTTGCCCTTCTCTGGACACCTTCCAGCACCTCAACATCTCTCTTGAGTTGAGGAGCCCAGAACTGGACACAATAAATGTCCTAGCCATGAATCATTTGAAAAAAAACATCATCTCCAATCAACAGGTTTGAAGAATTCTTAGAGTATGTATGGTTTTTTGTTTAATTTTCTGAGCAAGAAGTTTGTCTTCCTGACAAGGTTAGGGAATCTCTCTTAGTTGGGTTATTCCTGTCAGACGAAGGGCCTCGTGTTCTTAGGAATATTAATTTAGCTCTTCACTTGTGAACGGTCATTCCTCAGTGCCTTGGCTTTGCATGCAGCGAAGTAAAAACTCTGTGAGTGAATTCAGTTTGGGGGGCTGGTGTGCTGTTTAGTCTTCTTACCCTGGGAACAGAAAGGATGGAAAGGGGAGGGGAAATAATCATGAGAAAAACAGTAACCTTTTCTACTTTGCCCATATGAAAAGGTAGAACAACCCTCAAAACCCACAAATGATTCCTATCCTATCACATACTTGAGCGTTTTGTTAAGATGGATCTTTGTGGATTTCTAGGAGGAGACTCCAATTTGTCTGAAGTACTTGGCGGGGGTGGGGGGAAGGAGAGCTGGGGAGGGGCACGCCAGGAGCCTTGTGCAATGTTCCTTCTTTGTTTGGGTCTGGAAGGCTGCGCTGTTAAGGTCTCAGCAGGGGGATGTTTCCAAGCAGTTTCAGGGAAAGTAGAAGGATTATTATTTTCTTTAATTATGTGGCAAAAGGCACAGCTTAAACCAGGAAATTAGAAACAGGACAGCCAGTGGGGAAAAAAAAAACAAACCAACAACAACAAACCAGAAAACAGAAAATCAGAAAAAAAAAAAACCCAACAAAACAAAACAACCAACCTCCCCCTCTCCCCCTCCCTTTTTTTTTCCCTTTGTGTTGTTCTGTTGAGTGGTTCGCTCCATGAAACGTGAGTAGTGTTTTTTTACCTCCCTACTTGGTAGTGGCAGTTGTTTTTTTATGTTTGCTGCAGATGTTCAGGAAACTAATTCCAAGACTTGCACCTGTGTGACACTGACCTAGGTCTACCTTGCCACATCCTGCCTTTTTCCTGCTGCACAGATCAACTTTCAGTTTGTTCTTCGTCCCTCCCTCTCTTTTCCACAAAACCATCCATCAACAGCCACTTCCCCAGGTGGGGGAGGGACTGCATTTCTGTGTCCTAAGGCTGCTTTGGCAGAGGAACGGAGGCCAAACTTCCGTCAGTTTAGGGTGCCATCTATTAAAACGGTGTTCCCATTTTCGTTATGAGACACTATTTGAGTGATTTGGCTGCGCAAACTTTCTGCAGGCTAAACTTGTTATAAGTAGTTTGATCTGGGAAAATAGTTATTGGTGTTTCTAGACTCTCGGCCAAAACCTGTGTCTAGGCTCTCCTTCTCCCCCGCCACGAAGAGGTGGAGACAGTAGCATTGCTAGAGATCATTTTCGGAGTTGTTTTGGTTTTGTTTTAAGGCATCTGAAGAGTCTCAAATTGTTGGAAAGATGACGAGGAGATACTTAAGGAGTAATAATGGGATATCAAGCTTAAAAGAGAGAAGAGCCTTGTGAAAGGAATAGATAACGTAAGGATTGCTAAAATAGTTTAATTACAATGTAATTAAATACTCCACCCCTCGGACACACCCGGAGTAGCATCAAAAGGATTTCCTTTAACAGAGGTCCCAAATTTCACAACCAAGGGTGGGGAGTGGGAGATGGTATCACACCCGGATAAGCACCAGCTGGTACCAAAAGACGGCAGGAGCTTCGAGATCGGGGGAGTGGTAAATTTTTGCCTTCATATGTAAAGTCAGGATTGACGACATGACTTCCTTTGTTACTACACTGCATATAAGACCCATCTCATGTCTGTCAAGGTGTTCCTTGGCAATAGCCTGCTCACACTCAGTCCCACACGGACAGGATCGCAGTAAAATTTGGTGTCTTGTCTCTGTGTATGGACTGGACTTTGCACACCAGGTGAAGAATCCATTTTTGGTACAAGATGATGTGTCAATGCTTTTAGCAAAGAATGCGTTTTGGCAGGCTCCTGCCGACTTTCTGAAGTCACGCTGCTACCAGCTTTTTCCTACTGTTTTTAACCCGAGCCTGAATTAGCTTTATTTTTATATTGACGGTCGGGATAATAAAAAGTAAAGCTGTTACTTGAGGCTTGCTGCATCATGCTGGAAGCGTGCTTGAAGCACGGTGGCTGCTGCACTGTGCTCTTTGTGTCTGGAAACGTTCAGAGCCCCAGCAAAACCGAGGCAGCCATGAAGGGAAGCCCTCTGGTTGCGACAGGTTCTGAAGAAGACATCTCTTCCCACTTGGCTGCCTATGCTTGCCGGCTTGCAAGGCACCGCTGACATAGTGAGAGCCAGAGGCACCCTCTAAGGCCCCGCAGAGGAACTTGATACACTGCATTTTTATGAAACAGCCTGCATTTCTGGCATGTAAATGAAAGGGGCCAAACGGTGGGAGTGAGTCGAGCCGGGAGTGCTGGAAGAAAGGCTCCTCTGCTGTGTTCCTGCAAGCAGTTTTCGAGGAGCCAATTAAGTGAAACACGGGTTGAGAGAATACAAATACGGGGAGATGAACATTGCTAAAACAATTCTTCACTGATTGGATCACAGAAAGAAGCAGGGGCTGGGTTCTCACTGGACAATGTCTTACCTTCCTAAATACCTGCGGACTTTAGAATGGGCAAAGGACAAAAAAATCTTCGCCCTTTTGAAGGCTGTTTGTGCTGCTCACAGACCCACCTGCCAGGGATTTAATGATGCTTATGATAATTCTTTTACTTTGGATGGGCAGATTTTCTATGATCATAGTGATGTAGTGGCATAGTGGAATACCAAGATTCTTAAAGATAAGAAGCATCCTTACAGAAATCTCTAAAGCCAAGCCATACTTAAGTAATAATAGGCTTACATCTTTAATAACTTTCTCAAACATAAGGTTTTGGAATAAGTGGTGTTGTGCAAATAGTCTGTGCTCTATATATTGGCACATACTTCAGTCAAAGAGTGAAAACTCTTGCTAATAGTTACATTAAGAACCTTACACATTTTCAAAATTAAAAAAGAATGAAATAATTCAATGTCAAGTTAACACCACCAATATATTTATTTATTTGTTTGTTTGTTTGTTTATTTGTTTGTTTATTTTACTTAGGACTAGAAAAATGTCATGTTAGGAAAAAAACTACCTAAAAGGAGGTTGTAGTGAGGCTGGAGCTGGTCTCTTCTCCCAAATTACTAATGACAGGACATGAGGAAATGGCCTTAACCTCAAGGGAGGTTTAGGTTGGATGTTGGGAGAAAGCTCTTTACTGAGCAGGTGGTCAGGCACTGGAACAGGCTGCCCAGGGAGGTGGTGGAGTCACCATCCCTGGAGGTGTTTAAAAGAAGAGGGGATGTGGTGCTTGAGGCTATGGTCTGGTGATGAAGGATGCTGGGATGAAGATTGGACTGGATGATCCTGGTGATCCTTTCCAACCATAGCAATTCATAATGATTAGATGTTGTGCTGAAGGATTTGGTTTTAAGTCAAGGACTGGCAAGTGTGAAACTAATGATTTGACTCGATGAGCTTGAAGGTCTTTTCCAGTCTGAGAAATTCTGTGAAAAATGCATAGGGTTTCCTTCTGAAATGGCTTTATCATCTAGATTTTGTAATGAGGTTAGATGGGTGGTAGGTTTCACATTCACTCGCATTCACAAATTGCACATTCCTTAGGTGCATTTAGTACATGATCTTCAATTTGTAAATAATACACCACAGGCTGCTGCATGCAGTTTTGATGCTATTACTTCATTAACTCTTTTACCAAGTGGTAAAACTTGTAGCTTGGTCTTCTTACTATGCTCCATTAAATTTATATGATAATTATCCTAGAATCATAGAATCAAACAGGTTGGAAGAGACCTCCAAGATCATCCAGTCCAACCTAGCACCGAGGCCTGGCCAATCAACCAGACCATAACACTAAGTGCCCCATCCAGGCTTTTCTTGGACACGTCCAAGGACAGCAACTCCACCACCTCCCTGGGCAGCCCATTCCAATGCCAATCACTCTAACATCCAGCCTATACCTCCCTCCGCACAACTTGAGGCTGTGTCCCCTTGTTCTGTTGCTGGTTGCCTGTGAGAAGAGACCAATCCCCACCTGGCTACAGCCTCCCTTCAGGTAGTTGTAGACAGCAATGATGCTGTATATGCAGACATTGGCTTGCAGAGTCTTCTCCAAGTGTAAGTGTTCACTGATTCTCTTCACACAAAATGGATTTTGCTTGAGAAACAGAACATTAGTGCTAATTGCCAAATACACTCGATAAATGTAGAAAATTTTGTATCAGTATTTCTCAGGGAAGATGAATTTCTTTGCCTTATTTTCTTTTACTCTAAGTCTATTTTTAGAAGTGTTACTCTAGCATTCCTGCAGTATCTGTTTTCTGGTTTCCTATCACTCAGTTGGGCTGTCTTTGTCACTGGTTATTAGCATCATGGTAACTCTTAATAATTTTGCTGAAATTAGAAAACTTAACCACTTTACTTAGAGGCTTGTATTACCCCAAGTTGCAATTGTACTTGGCTGTGTGTTTTGTGCAGTGAACAACTGGTCTGCACCTCTTGAGTGGTTCAAGAGATTCTTCCAGTCTAGTATAACCCATATTTAGCCCTTGTTAAGGCTGTGGAGGTGGGGGGGTGTGACTGGAAATGGTCGTTGTTGTGCACCTGGAGACTGTTCCTTTGTGTGTAGCTGGAAGTGGTAGTTGTTGTGCACCTGGAGACTGTTCCTTTTCCATAGCTCACTAGGAGATAGGGACTGATCCTCTAGGATCCATGAGAGAGCATACACCGAGAGGGATTTTGAATGCAGCTCACCTTTTTAATTGCACTGCTTAAGCATTTGTCAGACTTTATATTATAAAGAGATAAACATTTGCTAGAAGCTAAATCATAGCACTTAGACCTCAGCTGTTTTTTAAAGTGTAAGTAGCTGTAGCTACTTGCCCACCCCCACCCCCAACAAACAACGATTTATGAAATAAAAATGTACCTCTAGGTATTTCTTCTGGTTTGATTCTTAAAATATTTCTGATCTTAAATATTTTGATCAAAGCCAATAGTCATTACACAACTAAACTTGTTAGAAGAAGGAAGCTGTGGTCTTGGCAAGGTTTAAAAATAGTTACTGTATGTTGCTTAAAAAAAACAAAACAGTCTACAGTAGTCGTTATTTACAGTGCAGGTATATGTAACAACTAAATGTAGTAGCTTGTAATATGAAAAAAAAGAGTTTCTGGTCCTTAAGGGCAGTAAGCTCTGAAGTTTTACATGGTAGAAATGGTAACTGAGCAGAGCTCTTGACTGCAAACATGCAGTGCTACAAAGGGGTCAAGCAGTTGACTGCACAAATGGTGGTGCAGAGTTCAAGGCCGATACTGCAATACATGACAGAGCTCCCAAACGTTATTTTTTAAGCCATGGCTCCAAGATATGAGGGGCTTTGACAGATCAGCTGGTTTTAGGTCTAGGTTCTTACTCCTTGGCTGTCAAGGGAGATCTCCCTGTTGTTGAGCATTTGTCATTCTCAGTTGCACTGACAGTTTGCAGTGAAATGGATCGAGGAATCAAGATCAAAGGTAATTCTACTGTGGGCTACCTACTGTTGTTTTAACCAAATCACTTCACATTTCATGGTCTGCCTCACAGCCCCCAAATCATTCATTTTGGTAAAATTAAGGGGCAGTACACTGCTCTGAGAAGTTTAGGGATTCATTAGTTGAACTAAAATACTGAAAGCCTTGTGCTGCGGAAGAAGTAGTGCCTCAAGAAGATGCATCTATTGTGCAAATGGTCTGAATTTTACAAGGTGAAAAAAGGCACTTGCTTATTTCAAAGCTAGTTTGGAGAAATTAGCGGTTGTTGTGCTTTCACTATTAAATTAGATTTTGCCATATGCAGGTGGTGAGATCACATAAAATGGATCAATACTGCATTTTGTATGTATACTTTGAAATCATGGAGCAACACTGGCATGTCATCTTCAAAAGTAACTCATGACTTGAGTATTTCATGCTTTTTAGCCACCTAGGCAATTTGCCCTTCATGTGATCAAATTAATACATAAGATGGTGGTCACATTTGCTACAAATTTGTCCAATCACTGATACACAAATCCACATTATTTTGTGTGCAATTACTGTATGAAACCCATTGGCAAGGTTAGATTCACAGTTATATTAGTGCATCTTACTTGCTTGTTAGCTGTTATTTTATGTGTGCATGCCAGTTTGTAGAGGAAGGCTGATTTTTCTGTGATACATTTTGCTAAAGGATTGTGTTGATGCAGAAGAGGCTGTGATTTTTGTAAAACCTTTTAATATGCAGTGTGACTACAAGGAGTTGGCATCTTTAAAGTCGTATTTTTTCATTAGTGTCAGGACATAGGCCTTGACACATCTATCAGTAAGATATGTTGTGCATTAAGGTGTTGTTGTATCAATTTTTCTATGAAAAACAACTACCTGAAGGGAGGATGTAGCCAGGTGGGGTTTGGTCTCTTCTCCCAGGCAACCAGCAACAGAACAAGGGGACACAGNATGTAAATTCAAATATTAACTCTCAGTACTGATTTTGCCTTTTAAATATTTTTTTCTCTTTGCTTCTGCTTGGAATTGACATTAATAAGTTTTAAAAAGGCTATGATTTCAAATTTAAGTGTTGCATTCAACAAAACAGCAAATAATGTTGTTTTCTAGGCACCTACAAGTCTATATTATCTATATACAATTCTGTATTATATATTCTCTCTCTCCCTCTCTCTCTATATATATGTATAATTCTA
Organism: Tricholaema leucomelas; assembly: GCA_013400475.1. Lineage (NCBI taxonomy): Eukaryota > Metazoa > Chordata > Aves > Piciformes > Lybiidae > Tricholaema lacrymosa > Tricholaema leucomelas. The sequence goes on along the minus strand of WAAF01005259.1, from coordinate 19,131 downwards.
TATTATATATATAAAACTCTAAATTTTAACAGTTTTCTGTTTTGGTAAAGGCTTTTTTAATTTTAATAGTAGTTTTTATTTTGTTAATGGAGTTAAAAGTCAAAATACTCAAATGTTGGAGCTGATCAAAGTTCAGATTTTTCATTAAAATGTCTTTTTGTTTTATCAGAATATATCCTGAGGGGAAAAGAGGACTGCAGGAGGTAAACGACTTAATTAGGATGCAGATAGAAATTCTCTCAAAGTAAGCATTTATTGTATAGTCTGAGACAATAAGCAGCTTGAGTATAAATAAGCAACTTCAGAGCAAGTCTGATTTTTGGTGACAACTTCAGGTCATAATTTTGGGACGTACTCATGTTAACACTCTTGACACCACCCAAGTTCTCAGTTCAATTCAGATTTAGCAAAAACCTGTCATTCTAGTTGTTTGGGGTAAATTTAGCAAGCTGCTCCTAATTACACCTTAGCTTGAGACCATCTGTTGATGGTGAGTCTCTCATCTGAGTTGTTCCTGCAGGCAGTGAATGGGAAAAGAAGTGGAGCACCAATTCTGTTAGTAAGCAGATGGGTGCTATCAGTGAACGTCCTTCCTGCCTTTCAAACTGACAGCTCTCAATATTGATGGAGTGTCATATGCCTGCAAGCCATTGCAGCTGAAGGCAAGAAGTGCTCTCTCAAGTATTTCTACTGGGGTTTGATAGAAAGAAGTTCAGAAAGCTATTTTTATATGTGAACAGAAGAAAAATCCTGATTCTTCAGTGTTGGTCCCTAACCTGCCAGATGAAACACACCATTTTAGGGAATCATGTTTAGGAAATCCATCCTTGATATTCTGGAGGATTTGTAATTGCTTATTCCACTGTGTGGTTGCTGTGATTATGTCCACTGCTAGTGGAGTGAGTCTTGTTGCCTTTTTTTCACTTCAGTCCACTGTGAGCAGGAGCTTTTTTTTGCAAGAAGACTGGAAAACATGCTGTATAAGATAACATGAGTTGCTTCGTCCTATGTCTTGAAACAACTGGAGGAAAGATGTATACAGACAGTGTGATAGACTGGATAATGAATTGCCTGTTAAAACTCTGGCAAGCCTGAGCAAGTTCACTGAAGTGAGATGACTGGTTTACAGTTTGATTGTAAGTGGTGTTTAGCTCACTTCAGACAACCAACAGTGTTAGCAGCTTCATTTTAAAATCTCCTTTCTGAATCAGCAAGAGTGGAAGGAGAATTTAGCAGTCCAGGTGGTGAGAATCCTGCTCAGATGATAGGGTCGGGTATACTGTGACTCTGCTTGATCTCCAGTTTCTGTTGATGAACTATACAGTCCAGGCATTTCCATTAGCTCTCAGCTTTTGTGAACTAAGAAATAAATCATACATCCATCAAAATATTTCTGTGTTACACCCATTGCATACATTTAAAATCTGTGTATCATGATTCAAGGATAAGTGGTAAGAGTCATTAAAGCTTCTGCTAGAAGTTCCTAGAGTCCTGAATGGACAACTTAATGAATGCATATTTGATTTAGTTTTATGACAAAAACTATGGGTGGTGAATGGCTGAGAGCAGCCCTGAGGAAAAGGACCTGAGGGTCTGGGTTGATGAAAAGCTCAACATGAGCCTGCAGTGTGCACATGCAGCCAAGACAGCAACCCTGTGCTGGGCTGCATCAAGAGCAGTGTGGCCAGCAGGGCAAGGGAGGGGATTCTCCCCCTTTACTCTGCTCTCCTCAGACCCCACCTGGAGTACTGTGTGCAGTTCTGGAGCCCCCAACACAAGAAGGACATGGAACTGCTGGAGCGGGTCCAGAGGAGAGCCACGAAGATGCTCAGAGGGCTGCAGCAGCTCTGCTATGAGGACAGGCTGAGAGAGTTGGGGCTCTGCAGCCTGGAGAAGAGAAGGCTTCGAGGAGACCTTAGAGTGGCTTTCCAGTATCTGAAGGGAGCCTACAGGAAGGCTGGGGAGGGACTATTGACAAGGTCTGGTAATGTCAGGACGAGGGGGAATGGGTTTAAGCTGGAAGAGGGGAGATTTAGACTGGATGTTAGGAGGAAGTTCTTTACAGTGAGGGTGGTAAGACACTGGCACAGGTTGCCCAGGGAGGTTGTGGATGCTTCCTCCCTGGAGGCGTTTAAGGCCAGGCTGGATGAGGCCTTGAGCAGCCTGCTCTAGTGGGAGGTGTCCCTGCCTATGGCAGGGGGTTGGAGCTGGATGATCCTTGAGGTCCCTTCCAACCTAAACCATTCTATGATTCTATGACTCCATGACAAAATGTTATGACTATATTTATTATAAAATGTGTGGCTAAGGAGTTAAGATTGCTGATGTGTATTCAGTATTCAGAGGTGTTCAGAATAAGAATGGATGAGGCACTTAGAGTGCCATAATCTAGTTGATTATACAGGGCTGGATGATAAGTTGGACTTGATGATCTTGGAGGTCTTTTCCAACTTGGTTGATTCCATGATTCTATCACTGACACTACTTATCTTTATCTATCACTTCAACTGGTGACACCTGTCAGTAGTTCTGCATTGAATATTTTGTCTTGGAGTAAGAAGTGAAACTACTCAGAATTTCTGAATAGACTGAAACAGTTCTGGTTATAATGCTGAAATCTAACAAATGCAAGATTTAATTTTCAGTGATGATTGCAGTAGTCCTGTGAATGAGCACGATTATCTGACACACCACCATGGTGGCAAGGTTTAATTCCATGCAGAAGCAGCACAAGTCTGTGGAGTGCACAGAAGTGTGTGGGCTGGAACTGATTTCCCCCCAGCTTTCTTGCTTTTTTTCTAAATTAAGTAAAATCTGTAATTTATTTATAGAATCATAGAATGGTTTAGGTTGGAAGGGACCTCAAGGATCATCCAGCTCCAACCCCCTGCCATAGGCAGGGACACCTCCCACTAGAGCAGGCTGCTCAAGGCCTCATCCAGCCTGGCCTTAAACACCTCCAGGGAGGAAGCATCCACAACCTCCCTGGGCAACCTGTGCCAGTGTCTTACCACCCTCACTGTAAAGAACTTCCTCCTAACATCCAGTCTAAATCTCCCCTCTTCCAGCTTAAACCCATTCCCCCTCGTCCTGACATTACCAGACCTTGTCAATAGTCCCTCCCCAGCCTTCCTGTAGGCTCCCTTCAGATACTGGAAAGCCACTCTAAGGTCTCCTCGAAGCCTTCTCTTCTCCAGGCTGAAGAGCCCCAACTCTCTCAGCCTGTCCTCATAGCAGAGCTGCTGCAGCCCTCTGATCATCTTCGTGGCTCTCCTCTGGACCCGCTCCAGCAGTTCCATGTCCTTCTTGTGTTGGGGGCTCCAGAACTGCACACAGTACTCCAGGTGGGGTCTGAGGAGAGCAGAGTAAAGGGGGAGAATCCCCTCCCTTGCCCTGCTGCCCACACTGCTCTTGATGCAGCCCAGCACAGGGTTGCTGTCTGGGCTGCATGTGCACACTGCAGGCTCATGTTGAGCTTTTCGTCAACCCAGACCCCCAGGTCCTTTTCCTCAGGGCTGCTGTCAGCCATTCACCACCCAGCCTGTATCTGTGCCTGGGATTGCACCGACCCAGGTGCAGGACCTTACACTTGGCCTTGTTAAACGTCATGAGGTTGGCCTGGGCCCACCTCTCCAGCCTGTCCAGGTCCCTCTGGATGGCATCCCTGCCCTCCAGCAAGTCAGCTGTGCCACACAGCTTGGTGTCATAAACAATAATTCCAAAACCAAATTTCAGGTATTTCTACAAATGATAGAAATTGTTTCTATAACAAGAGCCTTTGGAATCATAAGGGGGATTTATTTGTGATGAGTGTGTTGCATGGAAGTAGTGGCTAGGGTGTGTGTAGGAGAGGCACAGAACAGGGGAGGAGAAGCACAGGTCTCTAAAGCAGTCCATTATCCAAGGACAGAGAGCATGTTTACTGATCAGACTAGGATTTTGAGATAGATGGCCATACTGAATCTGGTGGCCAGTTTGCTAGATTATATGGTTTATTTTCAGATTGTACCCCAAGCAAATAGAGAAATATTCAAAATCTCTGTAATAGAGCTTTTCATCTTACTCATTTTGGGTACTAAACACTGACTTTACAACTGCTCACTGCCCCCACAACAGTGTATTTATTGGTGTGATTGTTAATTGCATTTATATTTCCCAACCAATCCCACTTTACTTTCACTGATGTCAGGATAAAAAAATCCCTCTGATTTTTGAATGGAGCTAGTCTTGATCTCTTTGTAGATTTAACTGTGACATTTCAGATCAAGTCTACCTAATGATCCTCATGAAATGGGGCTCAGTACTTCCTTGAAAGCTTCTATAGGCGATAGCCTAAATCCTAAAGCTGTCTGAATAAATTTGTGTACCAGGTCATGCTTGAAAAAAAAGTCTCTTAGCTGCATCAAAAAGAAAATATTTTTCCTGGGTCATGGCAAGTGGCTGTTAATGAGATAGTTTCAGTAGCACTTTGTTATTCTGCTGCATCTGGGTTGGTGATGCGTGAGGAACAGTTAAGTCTGCATTTCTGATGCCGTAGTGTCAAGGTTACATAGTGGAGCATGGTCCTTAACTTGACATTTTTAGAGATCATGGTTGTAGCACAGGAGCACCTCTAAAATTCTTGACTGTTCAACACAGTGTAAAACAATGCACGTTCCATTGGCATTAAACATTGATGAAGGTCTAGCATACTTGAGTTTGGCTTTTCATGCCTTGCATGATGCAAAAGATAAAAGAGAGACACTCTTAGAGATGTAAATAGACAAAACCAGCACAAACCCTTTGTTTTTTTGATATTTCTTAAGGTGGTCTGTTGAATGAAATTGCAAAATTGAAATGGCAAGACACAATAGGACAGGACAGCACTAGGTCAGGTAGGAAAATACAGATCCTGCTTTTTCCGTTGCAATGGAAACACGACAGAAATACTAACATGCATTCTGGACCAAGTTATAAATGATAAGCTTTTTTTTCTTTTTTTTTTTTCTCTACCCTATTCCCCTATGTAGCATTTTTTTCACATAACCAAACCAAAACATAGCTCAAAAAGCAGACTACTTGTTTATGATGAGCTTTTTCAATTGGGAGGAGATAATGTCAACATCTGCTGATGGGACCTTGTGGCCTGTGTCAGGCTGCAAATGTGTGGCATTTGGATTAGGGAGGAAAAAAACAGTCTAGTTCGATAGACTGTCACAGTGCCAAGTCACAGCTGCCTTGAAGCTATTGATCACTACAATTTCACCAAGCAAATTATCTCTACCAGAAGGGCTGTAGAGCACCACAGAACCAAGTCACTGACCTGGTTTCGTTTATTTAGCTTTCTTCAGATACTCCTGTATGGTTTACCTGCTTTGTGATCTGTGTCATTCTGTGCTTGGAAGATTGATCCATCTGTGTTGGTAATGTTTCCACCTTAGGGCATTAATATCTTTTCTCTCTTGCTGATGGAAAGTGTTAGCAATAAAATGGCTTACACTTACAGAGAAAGAGTCAATGTGAAAGAAATAAACTCCACATTATGGTAGCTTTAATTAAAACCAGGAAAAAAAATGTTGTTCTTCTCTAAGTCATTAGTTGGTACCTCTATATTTAACATACATCTGGGCTAAAATTTTTGCCAGGCATTTCTTTTTTCAGATGTTAGGATTTATGGGCTTTTTGTTGTCATTGTCTGTGCCTGTTGGTTTCAAAACATGATGATCACACCTTCAGGGTGAAAACACGTCAGGAGTTTTATGCCACAGAAAGCATAAAGCAAGGTTGATGTGAATGTGTGGAGTGTCTGCCTCCAAATAAGAGAAATGCGAGCAACTAGTAACAGAAAAGAAGCAAACACGATTATGTTTGTTTGCTAAATTTTAACTGCTGCTCTCAGATATACTGTATGTTTTTAAGATAAATCAACCTGGGTACTGCTGAGTGCTTTCTAATGGTACCCTTCTTGACCCTATAAATGAATAGTAGATCATGGGTGATAAAACAGTTCTTCCTCACTAGTAGCACATGATTCTTGTAATGAGATTTAGAAGAGGTTTGACTGTAGGCTATTTTAGGCCATCAGGTATTCTGAAATTAGGGTAGATCCAGCTATTAAACTGTTACTAAGAGCCTGCAGGTGGAAATCATCACCTGGAGAAAATGTTGCAAAACTACAACAGCTGTTGTAATATTTTTTTATTTCATGGAGTAGCTGGCAAGCCTGAACACCAGGTCTGCTTTGCATGTTTTTTTTTTTTTCCTTGGTAACATAATTCATATAAGCCAGAAGAAAAAAAAAAAGTTTTTTGGGTTTGTTTTTTTTTTTTCCCCTCTCTAAATAGAGTACCCTTGAATCATAGAATCATAGAATTAACCAGGTTGGAAGAGACCTCCAAGGTCATCCAGTGCAACCTAGCACCCAGCCCTATCCAGTCAACAAGACCATGGCACTAAGTGCCTCATCCAGGCTTTGCTTGAACCCCCCCAGGGACAGTGACTCCACCACCTCCCTGGGCAGCCCATTCCAATGCCAATCACTCTCTCTGGGAACAACTTCCTCCTAACATCCAGCCTATACTTCCCTCGCCACAACTTGAGACTGTGTCCCCTTGTTCTGTTGCTGGTTGCCTGGGAGAAGAG
>WAAF01005257.1:7812-19626 GCA_013400475.1 Tricholaema leucomelas | reverse complement strand
ATTCTATGATTCTATGATTCTATGAAAAAGTGACACAGTAATAACAGGTAATAATGCTTACATAGGATAGGCACTAGAGAACATTCTATTAGCTTGATACATATTAATGAATATTCTTTTATATTTTCTCAGCACTACTCGTAAGCTCCCTTAACCCTCACCCCTTAGTCCTTTTGATCAAAACAACAGCTGCTCTTCTTTACAAGCTGCACTTGCCCTCTTCTCTTTGAACATCAGTCAGAGGGGCCTGCTGGATCCTCCTGCCACTCACTCCAGCAGCCTTATCTTTAGTCGTGGACACCCTGGCAACTCCCAGCACCACTGGCTGCCTTGTGATTTTACTGATTAAGGCACATGAATACCTTATTGTGCAAAAGACAAATCTCCATGTATACATCTTTGTAGCAGGATGGGTGGTAAAGCTGAAACAGAGTTGAGATGCCTTGAACTAGAGAGCAAGAAAGGAGAGCACTTGGGAATAGAGCAGCAGCAGGTGAATAGCTCCCATCTGCCTGAGCAGGCAGTGGCAGGAACAGGCCAAATCTCACTGGGAAGGGACTTTGGGAGCCTTTGGTTAGGAAAAGTGACCAGACAGAGCCTGCTGGGTGCTGGCAACGCTTTGTGCCCGGCTGCGGGCAGAAGGGATGGAGCCATCTGCAGGGACATTCCCTTGTCTGCCAGCAGTGCAGCACAGGGGCAGGCTGGGAGCCTGCACTGCTGGGACCAGCACCTGGAGGGCTTCCAGAGGCTGAGATACTGATGTCACTGGAAGGCAGGAACAGTGAGGTGGACACTCTTAAGGGCCTTGCCCTTTGGCTGTGGTTCCTCAGGACCTATGCCACAGCTGAGCATCCTGTGCAGAGCAGGGCAGGTTACCTTGGCATCTGCTCTGATGGCATTGCACAGACATCATTCTTCCTCTTCATCACCTCAGTACTGCTCACACTGCTCCTGGAAAATCTCACAACTCTGGACAGTTACTGGAGGAACAGAGATCAGTGTGGTTATTGCAGCCATTGCCTCCACAGCCCAACTGCAAGAGTCTAGTAGCAGGCAGAAAGGAGTCTCTGAAGCAGGGCTGAGAGCAGTAAGACTACAACAGGTTCTCTCCTCTAGCACTGAGCAGTTTGCACCTGCACAACCTGGTCAGGAGCGCCAAGAAGTCCCGTTCCCAAAAGGCTCCCCACAGCCAACAGAGAGAATTCTCCTAGCTGGCTCACCAAAATGACTTACAGAAAATGAGACTTCACAACACACAAAGTGTTATTAGGTAAGGCATGTTTAACCAGCACTGGGTGACAAGGGGAGGTCCTCCTCCAAAGCCCTGAGACAACATCACCTTGTTCAGGTAAAATATTTGTGCTACAAAATCATACATATTCAGTGCAGGGGTAGGGTTATTACAGTTACTTCTGGGAACAGATGGAGTTATTACAATCAGTTCCTGGCACTCATTTCCCTTTGGGGTTTTTGGGAGGAAGGCTGATGTCTTCCTCAGTCTGACCTCTCTACCTTTCGTCCACCTGGTATCAGTTGTATGTCACATTCTTGGCTGGAGTTTCCAATGTTCTCATCTTTCAATACAGTATTCTTCTTCTCCAGGAGAGTGTTTCAAGACCCTCTCAAGCTTAACCCACCTTCTTTGTGTTTAGCTGATTGATGATGCTTTGTATCAGTGCTCGCATAGTTAATGATTTAAGTAGGTTTCTGCAATCTTATGTTTTCTATCCCTTTTCCTATATCACAACTCTGTGATTTGTGTTCTTCTGTGATCTGTGTTAGATAGTATTGTCCTGCTCTGGCAGGGGGGTGGGACTCAATGATCTCCTTGGGTCCCTTCCAACCCCTAACATCCTGTGATCCTGTGAACTCTGGGGCATTCAAAAAAAGACATGGACCTGCTCCAGAGGAGGACCACGAAGATGATTAGGGACTGTGGTACTGCTCCAGTGAGGGCAGGCTGAGAGATTTGGAGTTGTTTATCCTGGGGAAGCCTCCAGAGAGACCTTACAGTGGACTTCTAGTACTTAAAGTGGGCCTACAGGAATAATATGAGGAGCCCTATGAGGAACATCTGAGTGAGCTGGGGTTGTTCTGCTTGGAGAAGAGGAGGCTTAGGGGAGATAATATTGCTCTCTACAACTACCTGAAAGGAGGTTGTAGCCAGGTGGTGGTTGGTGTGGTGGTTTGAGAGTTCCCCCCCGCAGACACAATTGACTAGACTGCCTCAGCTGGCTGGAAGTTAAAGATGAAGCTGTATTTTACAGCGTACACACAAATTTACAAGCATATATCCACAATAGATAGAGGTATTTTCAACTGTATACAATTATATACAAGTTAAAAGTAATACAGAAATTTGAAATCCCTCCTGAGCAGACAGACTGCTCAGGAAGACTCTGAACTAACTCCCCTCCTTCTTCCCACCCCCTCCCTTATCTCAGAAGGTGTACATGCTGCAGAGAGATGCATAAGTAAAGCCGACAAAAGGTTAGAAGGAATATGATCAGATCAGGTTACACAGATTCAGGCAGACAGTTAATACCACAGGCAGCAGCCAGAGACTGACTGACTTTGTTACTGTTTCTTGTTTTTTATATGTCTAAGCAAACCCAATTATCTTTTCACTGTTATTTTCTTTTCATAGCCAATGATCTAATTTCTCTCATTAAAATGTTCCAATTATCCTCAAACCAGCACAGTCAGTCTCTTCTCCCAGGCAACAGTGACAGAACGAGAGAACACAGCCTTAAGCTGTGCCAGGGCAGGTTTAGGCTGGATGTTAGGATGAAGTTCTTCACAGAAAGAGTGATTGGCATTGGAATGGGCTGCCCAGAGAGGTGGTGGAGTCACCATCCCTGGAGGTGTTTAAAAGGAGGCTGGATGAGGCACTTAGTACCATAGTTTAGTTAATGAGAAGGTGTTAGGTGATAGGTTTGACTCTGTGATCTCAAAGATCTTTTCCAACCTGCTTAATTTTGGGATTCTGTGGTAGGTAAGGACTTGTTATGAGGGAGTATAGTGATCAGAGGGGCAGTAACAGTCTTAAACTGAAAGAGGGTAGCTTTAGATTAGATATCAGGAAGAAATTCTTCCTGGAGCAGTTAGGTTTGCTGAGCAACTTCTCAGCCTGGTCAGCACCAGTGCAGTGCTCATCAGGAACTGCAATTTCTATTCTTCTGGACTGGTGAAATCATATACAGAGCAAAGTGACCACTTTTGCATAAGGTCACATTGCATATCCACCTCTGATGTCCTGCTCTGTTTCAGAATGATGAAGATTATCAATCGGCTGCACAAGTCTATGATGCTCCTGCAGTATTTCTCCACCCAGTCCTGGGATTGGTCTTCGGATAATATGAATATGTTAATGAGTCACCTTAACACAGAGGACGAAAAGGTAAGTATGTCTTGAATATGGATCACTGATCTCCAGTTCTATTCATCTGCAGCAGGTATTTTTGGTGTATTGAGCTTTTAAATAGCATTCAGATTACTGGAATTGACTATAATGTGAAACAATCTATTTCCTCCATTTTTATTAAATAACGTAGCAGGAGTCTTCTGTCTGTTACAGTAGAATATTTTCTCCTGAGGTGTATTGTTCATTCTTCTGAGATAGCTCAGTCACTGAAGTCTTGCCAGTTAACATAGCAGTTGTGGATGAACTAGGATGGAAATTGCCTGAAAGGTTTTAATGGGCACTGCACAGGGAAGCTGCATTAACACATAGAGTCTAACCCTGAACAGTATGAAAAAAAGTTCCTGTTTTATTTAAGTCCCCAAAGAGCAATTAATTTACAGGATGCTGTCACAGAAAGGGGTTCCGCTGCCTACGCCGATTTGTGGCGAAGGGGAGAAATCAATAGGTGAGAGATAATTATGTATAAACATATATATTTACTGAACTCAACATTCTGAACTCTCGTCCCCCCCAACCACTATATTTAATATTAAATGGATTCTATTCACGGTTATGGACTGACCTTATGGGAACAATACACGATATGGCTTATTAATAACTATATTACAATAACTAGCATACAACTATTGACAGACTATCAACAGAGAGAGGAGTTTTCCCCGTGGCTGAATGCCGCTTGGGGTCAATACACTATTTGCCCAGCAGGGTGGGATGAAACATTTTCTGCTCTATGGCAGGAGGCTAAAGATATTACAGAGGTATTAAAGATTTTACTAACAATTCCGATTAGTTATCAATAATCATCAGCTAATTAAGAGAAAGATTAAACTAAAAAATGAGCATCAAGGACTTGAGAGAGCTAGAGAGTGTTCCAGTCTTGCCAGGCTGCTTATGATAACTTTGTGAAATGCACACGTACTGTAAGCGATATTCAGGCTTGATACTTTGTGGGCAGCACAGGTTTCTCTACAAATCTGACAGACAAAGCAGGATCTGTACAGTAGCTAACCCATCTCCGCCCAAGTTACTGCTGGTCTGATACAAAAGCTCTTGCAGCAAAGCAAATGGCTAGGATTGGCTTGGGGGTGAGAGGAGAGTCTTGTCTGAGTGTCTTCCATTAGAAGACCCTTTAAATAAGAAATGCCATTCACTTCACTCATTCATGTAAATAATAATAATAATAATCTTTCTTGACAACAAAATTTCTCCCTTTTTGCAAGTCTTTTCTTTGCTCTAGTAGGAAAAACAACTGCCTAGGAGCTTACTAGCTTTTTTTCCAGTATAAGCATCTGAATTTAACTGCAGTAATTAAAACAAAAAATCTCATTGCAGAGCTAATGCCAAACACCAGAGTAATCTATTCCTTGGGCTTTAGTCAGCCTAGCTGTTGAGAGAGAATGTAGCACAGCAGAGAGTAACACTGATGCAGAGGCATTGGCACAATATCCAATTTGTTTATTTACATGTAATTCTAGTGACACATTAAAAACTGCTTGGAGGTGTTCATATGAATCCACTGGCCTTGGTGGAATGCCATTTTTCTTCCACAATTTTGTGTGTACATATAAATACATGTATTTATGCAAGAATTACTACCTGAAAGACAAACTCATCTTTATTCTCTGCCAGCTAGCAATAAATTTCTGCTTGTCTTGCCCTAATTCCCAGCTGGGAAAGATATTAATTGACAGCGCTCTTAGTTCCCTTGTCTTCTTGGAAACTTGGTGTCTTTAACTTCAGAGAGGGGAACCTTGTCAAGAATGGAGGCCAGTGAAGCATTTATGCTTAAATTGAGCTTGTTTTGAACTTGGGTATATAACTACTGTTTTTTGTCTTTAAATCCTAGTTACACAACTTTGATGTTCGTCAGCTGCACTGGTCAGAATACATTGAGAGCTACTGCCTGGGTGCTAAGAAGCACGTGCTGAATGAGGACATGTCTGGCATTCCATCAGCAAAGCAGCACTTATGAAAGTAAGTCATACCCAGTGACAAGGGCAAGAATTTCTGGCTACTCTGAGTGACTTCGGAAGAAAATTATTCTACCTGCATTGAAGTGATTCTTGTTGAACGATATGGAGATAAACATAGCATAGTTGTAGATATGGTTCCTTCCCGACAATGGAGCTGCTGTGCATGAGAGGGAAAAGTGAAAGCAGAAGACCTTTGTCATTGAGAATTACAATAGAAAAGGGTCAGATGCAGATTTTGTGAAGCTCCTTGAAGTTTTTAGCATTTCAAAAGCAGTACATAAAAAGCTTCAGCATTTTTGTGATTTTAAATTTCATTTTAAAGTTCAAGTGTCTTAATTGCTTGAGGGGGAATGGGTAAAAATTCTCCAAAATTAGTAGAGAGCTTGTGCATTCAGTCCCTGGTGACAGATAAGAGTCTGAATGAACAGTTTGAGATTGTCCTTCTATTCAGTCAGACTGTGCTCCTCCTGTCTTCTTCAGACATTTCACTGAGAAGTGCAGGCAAAATGAGAAGGAGGAGCTCCATTGGAGTAAGCATGTGGTTACTTCCTTCCAAGAAAACCATTCTTATGCACTGTAAATGCTAAAAGCATAAATGAGGCTGTTGCCAAAGCAAAGAATCCTAAACAAGTGTTTCATTCATGGGTCACCTTTAAAAGATTTACAAGAACCTCTGTAACAAGCCAGTAACTCCCTCATAGCCCAACCTGGCAGCGTAGTACAGTGCAGGGATAATGGTTTATCAAAATGAAGTGCTCTTACAAAAATCAAACTGTGGCCATTAAGGTACAAAGCTTCCTTCCCTTGGTCAGGCACTGGGAAGGTGAGAAATAGAGAACTGCAGAAAATTCTGCTTGATAGAAGGATGGCAAGATGATTAGCAACTTCAGGACTCAATAATACCATTTAAAGAGATGGCACACACCCCTGCCCAAAACCTCAGTGCTGCAGTACTGCAGAGGGGAAGGCCCTTTATGATTATTGAGTAATTTCACAACACAAAAGGCAAGGATTTACCCTAATGGGAGAACCTTCTTCATCAGCTCCCGCAAAAGTGCTCTAGCCTAGCACTAAAGTAAAAATAGCCAGTATACCAAATCAAAGCAGGAAAGTATTCATACATAAGCTGTCATAAAGAAAAGAAACCTCTCAGTATGATTTCTGTTCTAGTTTGGAATGACAGTACACAGAACATGAGTGACTTGTGATGCAAGTATTCCACCTATTCGCTTAGCTATACCCCAACTTCAACAAAGTCCTTGGCAAGACAGTAGGGGCATCTGAGTCACAGTATCCTCACTCCAACATGAACAGCAAAGTGCCCAAGGGCCACTTGTTAACAGGAATTTGTACAAGGTTACCTGTGGCAACTGAAGCAAGCTTTTGTTGTTTTCCTCCTCTGTAAAATGCCTCCTTCTCTTCCTCAGGCTGAGGAACATCCAATACACATTTGTCATGGGTTTTCTAAAGATAGGCGACAGAAATTAAACTCTCAGATCAAATTGGAGAGAAAATACAGAATTGTATTTAGAGAGAGAGAGCTACAGCGATAGATCTTACAAAGCAATTTCCCCATCCATGGCACAAACCCCCTTGAAGTTTCCCCATTCCCCCAAAAAACTAAATCTACCTTCCCCAGTGCTCCAATCCACACACCCCCTCCCCAACACCTCCAGCCAGCCAAGAGGCCTGCTGCTTACATGCTCCCGATAGTGGGCTCCTGCCACAAACCCAGGGCAGGAGGAGGAGGAAAGGAGAACGAACTGACCTTGTTGTGAGCTTATACCAAGATAGCAGAATTATGGGATTGAATAACACTCTTCTAGTCCCCAGAGCATTTTTTTTTTAACCCTCTAGCCTCAATCTGGGACAACATTCAACAGCACCCTTCTTGTGATCATCTGGCGCATTTTCATTGCAAGGTCACAGATGGCTCGAAACATCTGGTGCTTTGTGGTGAGCCTCTGCTACAAGTTCCTTTCCTACTTCAGGGCATCCAGCACCCTCAGGCCCTGAAGCTGTCCATCAGCAACTAGCCTCTTCCAGAAGGACCTTCATCTCCTCTAATTAGCAACTATGGGCATTGAGGTCTGAAGGTAGCAGAAAAATTCTCTCCCTTCAACAGCAGCCTGCATTTATCATGCACTGTTATTTGTTCACCTTAAACTAATGCTTTAATACCTGGTGGTTTTTCTTCCACAGGAAGCATTAGGAACAGGTCAAGCTGGAACCATCCATCTAGACTCTGATGTACAAGAGTAAGGATTAACCAAAGTCACTGTCTTCCTGTGTACTACCTAGGCTATCTTAATCCTATCTTCTTCCTCAAAAGAGGCAAATTTAAAGCCTTGGGAGAAAAGAATGCCATCAGAGAAGAACTATCCGAGGAAATTAACGTGCAAGAGATGTTCCTAAGAGGCTGTTCCTTCATTCTCATGCAACAAAATGGTATGTTATTGAAAAACAACATTTTCACTTTGTCAGAAGAGGAGGGGGGGAAAGGCAATTACTCTAGGCCAGTGAACTCTCTAAAGAGTTTTCAGATCTTGTCTCATATTGCTCCTGAGGACTGATACATTCAAGCCATAACTGAAGACAAGTATAGAATTCATATATCTCTGTTAACTCTACTCACTCACAGGCTATTTTCTCATGGAGAGGTATTTTTTTTCTCTGTGGTTAAGGTTGCAGTCTGTTAAACCCCTCTGTTCTTGTATTTTTCACTTTTGCCTGGATTTTTCTTTCTTGAAAAACACTGTATTTATTCTGAGAATGAAGAGAAGGCTTCTTAAAAGACTGAAAAAAAACCCAGAAACTATTATTTTCGAGGAATAGGTCTTTCCCCTTCCTTCAATTTGTCTGCAGAAAACATTTCTCCCTGTAGAACAAAAACAGCCTAATAATGTTCTTCACACTTTTATCACAGCTAAATCACTTTGCAGTTGATCACTTCCGCTGGCTAAGAAAGTGTAGACACATATGGAGGAAATCTCATTGGGCTAATTCTGCTGGTACTCCTGTCAGTAGGAATTTAAAAGTCAGAAACTTAGTTTTTGTTGAGAATAGTAAAGGTTTTGTTGACTTCTGTGTTAAAATCATCATGCACAGTGAAAGCAAAGCATTCCGTCTGTCTGGGGTTCGAATTTAAATTCCCGGAGACTCTAATAATTTGATAGAACCAAAGACAATTTGTAAAGTGCCCTTCCCTCTCCCCCACCTCCTTCCCCAAAGAAAGGAATTAGAGAGGAAAGGTAAGCACACCCCAAATAAAATCAATCTCACTTGATTTGGAAGTAAAAAAAGGAAAAGTTTAACAATAACTTAAAAGGGTATCAAAGGCAGGGAAGTTACAGAGGTGTAGGGAAGGAAGAATAACAAATACAAAAGGTACAAATACAACCCAAGTTTGTGATGGTGGTGACCACGTGTGTGGAGAGATGCAGGGGTGCAGAGAGAGCTGCAGTGTGGTCCAGAGAGCTGCAGAGTGGTCGAGAGAAAGTGGAACAGGAAGTCCCCCTGCTTTTATAGGACAGGAAGAGGGGAGTGGGCTAACCATCACCTGGGAGTGTCCAGACCCACCCCTGGGGAGGGGTCAAGACCACCTGAGGTCAAGTGTTGAGTTCAGGGACACTCTTCCTGGAGTGTTAACCATATACATTGTCCTACGATGCAGTTTAGAAAGGAACCCAAGGATCTTCCTGATGCTCATAGCTATTTGAGATACTTGTTCCACCAAAGTATGAATTCTTGCAGGAGGAGAGAGAGCCTTCTGCAAAGTATCTGGTGCAACAAGGGCCTTAGCCCAACAGCAACAAATGTGTCATGCTATCAGACTTCCAAAGGCAGATCTAACACTGGAATATTATTTAGATCTAATAAATTAGAAATTTATTCAGATGGCACCAAAGAAGTACTTTTAAGATTACCAGACTTTAAAGCAGCTGGGTTTTTGAAGTAATGCAATATCCAGCTTCTCTAGTCTTTTGTCATGCAGCTGTCTAAAAAAGTAACGTTTCATCTACCAAAAAATGACAGTTGCTCTTTTGGGAGCCAAGAATAGCAGAGTATTTACAAAGCTGGCATTCCTCACAAAATTGCATTTGTTTTTGGCAGTGAAGATGAGAGCAAGTTATGGTGACAGTGTATTTCTGTCTTAGGCCTCCAGGCTAGGACAAAAATCTTTCTAAAAGGTGCAAGGAATGAATCTTCCTCCATGTGCTCCAGAAATCTATTTTCAAGCAATTACCAAAGGAAGTCTGCTGCAGAACCTGACCAGAAACATGGTATCCAGCATGACAGCACTCTGGCATTCCCTAGGAAAGAAAGCCCCCAGTGTTTGTCGTCTGTTCCTTCTGGTCAGGCATCCACTTTATAAAGATGCAGATTTGTTTAAGTTCTTGCCTTGAAAATATACTTCCAAAATGAAACCATTCTGGTCATTAGAAGAGCTGTTTTCCAGCTTCAGAGAGCTGGCAGTGCATGCTTTGCCTTGAACATTGGCAAAGTGTCACTGCCTGGGAAACTAGGAGCTGTGGGTTCAGGCGCCAGGGACCAGGAATTCACATCCAGTGTTTCTGTATCAGTGTATATGGTGAAAGTTGGCTGCATTCTGCTTTGCTAACCTGGCAGGGTGAGGCAGGTTCCTCTAGAAAGACTGCATTCTCTCAAGTACGTGATCAGGTCATCAGCCAGCTTCTACTTTTCTCCTGTGAAAGGTGAAAAAAACCAAACCAGGCTATTTTGAAACAAACATCCATTAAAATTACTTGTATCCTAGAAGTCTTTTTAAGTGTCTGCCTTACATACAAAGAGAAGCATCAGCTAAAGAGCTCTGAAGTCTTACGCTGTGCACATGATAGACAAAAACTTAAGTCTCATGGAAAAGTCCAGTAGTGCAGACCTGCTGCACCTACCATGTCTGGTCTGTATCATTCAGCTCTACTATGAGAAAAGTGTCCTGTCTTCCCAAGTGCTAGTCATGCCATGCATTCCTCACATGTCCCTGTAGGCATTCACAGTTATTTGACAGGCTGCACTGTCCCAGCAAGTAAGAGAGGTACCTTTTCTCACCTGAGCATATCCAGACCTGCACATACAGAAAGATGCTTCAGGTTTCACTTAGAACAATGCTGGTATTATGTTTTGAAGCTCTTCAGCATTTTGCTGAAGGTAATAGCCACAGCAAAGCTACCACTCAGCCCTGAAAAAACCCATCAGAAACTGCTTGGGATGTTGCAGGAACGCTGCTGCAAATGCAGTATACTCTTCTGGAGACCTTTCATAGCCCACACGGCACTGACAACAGCTGGCTCCAGAGCTTTGGACTTGCCTGATGGGAAATCAAGCTGTTAGCTTTTCTTAACACAGACATAAAATACAGTGAAGCTTAAATCTTTAATCCATTTTCTTGTGGCTTGAGATGTTTTCAGGTGGTTGGCTGAACCACAGAAATATTTCAGAGAAACCCCACTGGTGCCTGGTAATGGCCTTTGGGTGGCCGTCATGACTGGCATCATCCTGGAGAGCTGGACCTTGTGTAGGAACTTGTTCTTGCCTCAAGCATTGACTTAGCAAGGCAAAGTCGAGAGCGAAGAGAGCAAGTGACTTTATCTATGTTTTGCTTTTCCTTTTTACACATTTCAGCAAGACCATGAGCAAAGTGGACGTCACCATTGTTTTCATTTCACAGCCTATGATCTAGTCCCTCTCACCAAAACGTTCTACACAATTCTAGCTAGGCTCAAACTAGCACAATTCCCCAGAAGCTAAATGGTGAATATTCCATTACACTGTGCTAAATGTTGATATGAAGGTGGTACAGATTTAAGCTAAATGGTGAATATTCCATTACACTGTGCTAAATGTTGGTATGAAGGTGGTACAGATTTATTGAAGAGAATATATATATATATATACACACACACACATATATATATTTGGGGAATAAAGAAAGGTGTACTATCCCACTTTATTGCTTAAAAGTCAGCTATGAAGTGAGTTAGTTTGTTCAGATTAACATGGAAAAGCTTCTAAAAGGTTTCTTGTCCTTACATAACCTTGGAAGACCCTTTTATAGCAAAGTAGGTACACTCCTACTGTCCAAAGTTTATACAATTCTACCTTCTATTTCTATTCTCTTGTTAGTTATGAGACAACTTACTGTTATAAATCTTGATTACAAAATTTCTAATGTTAAAAGTGTAATCTTTTGAGCTCTCAGATAAAATGGTGAAGTCATAAATTAATAGAATTATGGAATCAGTCAGGGTTGGAAGGGATCACAAGGATTGGATCATCCAGTTCCAACCCCCCTGCCTTGGGCAGGGGCACCCTACCCTAGATCAGTCTGGACAGAGCCTCATCCAGTCTGGCCTTAAACACCTCCAGGAATGGGGCCTCAACCACCTTCCTGGGCAA
>WAAF01005252.1:0-10590 GCA_013400475.1 Tricholaema leucomelas | reverse complement strand
TTGAGTCAGATAATGGGACTCATTTCAAGAACAACCGTGTAGCAACTGGGCAAAAGAACATGGGGTAGAATGGATTTACCACATCCCATACTATCCACAAGCTGCAGTAAAGATTGAGCGTCACAGTGGCCTGCTGAAAACCACCCTGAAAGCTATGGGGGGTGGAACTTTCAAAAACTGGGAGAAACACCTAGCAAAAGCCACCTGGCTGGTGAACAGCAGACGATCAGTCAACGGAGCTGGTCCTGCGCAGTCTGCCCTATTGCCCACAGTTGAGGGAGTTTCTGTGGTCTGTGAAAGGAATCTACTGGAAAAAACTGTGTGGGTTGCTCCTGCTTCTGGGGGCAAACCTATCAAAGGTGTGGTATCTGCAGAAGGTCCTGGTCACACGTACAGGTAATGCTTGAAACTGGTACTAATGAGCATGTTCCACAGAGAAAACTCACTGAAAAGGTCTAAATCTCAGAGTTAGTTCCATGTAATCTTGTACCATAGTTGTATAATAATTGTATAATAGTTGTGTCATAATTGTATAATAGTTTATAAGTGGTTATAATTTGTTTTTCTAGTTACACCCTCACCACAACATGTCCAACAGAATCCACACCACACAAACAGCAATCCAGAGGAATTCTGCAGCACTGCATCACAACAAGGCATCCAACAGAACCCTGCACCTGTTTCCCTGATGCTCTACAGTGAAAGACTGTTCCTAATGTTTTCCTTCCAGAGGGAAAAGACTTTATCCTGAGTTTCCCACAAGAACTGTTCCTGTTTCCCTGATTCTTCTTCCATATTCCTGTCCTGCTCACACCTCACCTCACCAACCTGCACTGGAGAAGTACATCGCCTTGGGATACAGCCGGGGACCAAGAAGGACTTAAGAACTCTTAATACATGGACGTATTTTTCCTATCTTTGGAAAAGGAGTCTGTTTGCAGGAAGGTGGAAATGGTCTAACCAAGAGGTGGAATGCATAAAGTTAACCCTCATGNTTCTTTGAATGTACAGGGTTAACCCTCCAGGGGGAGTAACCTTGAACCTGACCCTAGGTAGTCTTGACCCCTCCCCGGGGGTGGATCTAATCACCACCAGGTGATTCATGGTTAGCCCATTCCCCCTTCCTGTCTAAAGATCCATAAAAGCAGGGGGACTTCCTGTTCCCTCTCTTTCTCTCTGCACTTCCTGTCTCCCTGCTTACCAGCATCACCATCCTGTTCCTGGTTTTCTCTTTGTTTTACCACGTGGCCATCAGTCACGAGGCAGACAAAGCCATTACCATCAAAATTGGGTTGTATTTACACATTTTGTATTTGTTTTCCCTTCCCTATAGCTTTGTAACTTCTCTACCTCAGATACCTTTTTTTAATTGTTAAACTTTTCTTCTTTTTTAACAAATCAGAGTGAGATTATTTATTTGGGTGTGCTTAGCTTTTCCTCTCTACATCTAATTCCGTTCTTTTGGGAAAGAAGGGGAAAGAGGGAAGGGTACTCTATAAAATTGTTACTGGTTCTATCAAATATATTTGAGTCTCTGGGAATTTAAATTAGAACTGAGACATTGTTATTTTAAGGGGGGTTGTTCTGCTTTTGAGAAGTGAGAGTATAAGCTTTCTAAGTGAATTGGGAAAGCCAATGCAGCAGTGAGCCTGCAAGGATCTGAACTAGTTTTCAAAGCACACTTTCTATAGAGCAATGCAGACCTCACCAATGGGAGGGGCAGCGGGAAGCAGAACAGTGTTCTTGGATCAGTGGTTCACTCCAACCTGCATATTCCTCCTCCCACTTCCACTTTTGCAGAGACTGGCTATACAAGGAGGGGTGACACATGAATCCTAGACCAAAATGAGACTAAATCATGCTGAACAAGTTTTTCTCAGGGGCAGTATAAAAAGACCACCTGTAACAACAAATTATAAAGCTGATGTAGTAAGTGCTGTTGAGTTTTAAGTGCAGTGAGTTGACCTGCAGATAAGCCTTAGCTATTTCAAGCAGACAAAAATATGTCAGTTGAAGAACTGTTGCATTTCATTGTAATGGTAGCTAGCATGACGCTGACTTTGTAAAGTGCTTTAGCATGTTAAAGCTGCTCTAAAAATAATATAAATACAGAAATTTAATTAGCTTGATTCAGTGCTGAAAAAAAATCCTAAAATTTTCCCTTGGAACAGATTCCCTTGTTAAAAATAAGACAGAGCCTCACACAGTCACAGTATAATCCATTTATTAATATACCTTGTAAGCCATAGGTTTGATCGAGGGGACGTGACAGTTTTGGCACTTAACTGATTTCAGGAGGCACTCAGTCAGCCCCTGAGTAGTAGGAAAGGATTTTAATAGGACTGAGTGGGCTACTTACTGCGTAAGTGAGCTTTTCTTGATAAGGGAAATTAAATATTTTTCTGAACAAGTAAAAATACATCCCAAGAGATGTGCATTGGTCTGGGTCACAAGGACCAGTCTAAAGGTGGTTACTAGAGGCCATTCTATTCTCTCTAGCTCCAAGAAACTCCCAGCAAGTCTATAAAGATGGTCTTAAATATTACAGTGCAGCTCATCTCACATCTTTCATCTGATTGCTGAATATACACATACAAATCTGTCTTGAAGTGGCTGATGGATCACTGCAGCTGTTTTGGGATGAAAATACTTCAGGATATTGTCTTCAGAAAGGAA
Source organism: Tricholaema leucomelas (assembly GCA_013400475.1). NCBI lineage: Eukaryota > Metazoa > Chordata > Aves > Piciformes > Lybiidae > Tricholaema lacrymosa > Tricholaema leucomelas. The sequence goes on along the minus strand of WAAF01005252.1, from coordinate 7,914 downwards.
GGCAGACAACAGGAAGGCCCACCTCTCTTACCCCTGAGATAGCAAATAACCATGCTCCTGGTTCCTCTCACTAATGCTTCCAACCTTTGAGAAATGGATCTGTTATCCTTTGTGTCATGGTTTTTAAAGATAGCTGACAGAAATTAAACTCTCAAATGAAATTGGAGAAAAAATACAGAATTATATTTGGAGAGAGATACAGAGAAAGACATTATAAAGCAATTACAACATCCCTGGCAAACCCCCTTTAGTTTTCCCCCAACCCAAAAAAAAAAAATCTACACTCCCCAGTGCTCCAATCCTCCTCCTCATCCAATGCCTCTGCCATCCAAGAGGCCTAAAAAAGCCTCAAAACAGGCCTACTGCTTACATGTTCTTCCCGATAAAGTGTCTCCCACCAGACACAGGGCAGGAGGAGGAGGAGGAGGAAATGGGAACAAACTGACCTTGTGAGCTTATAAAGAGATAGCAGAATTATGGGATTGAATAACAATCTTCTAGTTCCCAGAAGATTTTTTAGCCCTATAGTCTCAACCTGGGACACTTTGCTACAAGCCTACAAGGATTACAAGGGTAATCGATGTCCTGTCCAGGCTGAAAAACAGCTGCCTGACTACTGCATGGAATATCATTCACAGAAATAATCAGAAGAGTGTTCAGCTACAGGAAAGGGATAATATTTAATCCAACTTCAGATGGCCAAAGACTGGACTGGTATCAAGACAGAGCTGATAAGGCTACCAGCACAGACACTGCAGGTCAGGAAGATACAAGCAGACAGCCTTTGTAGAGTACTGGGGTGTTCCCTCAAAGAGAGACACCTGGAGCACTAATACCTGCTCCTTAGATTCTTACCATAGCCATGTTTCTACTCCTTCCAACGTGCTCAACCAGTCATGGTGACATTCTCACATAAACTGTGTGCCACACTGCTATAGGAAATTGTCTCACAGCATCCATGCAGCACAGCGCAGCCACCATCAGCAGCAACTGAGCTGTCAGCTCCTTGAAAAATAGTATGTGCATTAGCCTTATCCAACAGGCTAATGCTGCAAAGTTGGACTGTGTCAACCCTACAGCTATGTCAGCCAAAGCAAAGCTCTACACAACTATTCAGGTGCTCCCTTCCCGGAGCTGTGTTATGCTTCCCAAACATACCTACAGCAATTGCTTTGAGCTCAGAGGCTGCTGCACTTGCCTGAGACATGAGGGGAATTAACCTTGGTTGATTTTTTTCATCCCATTGTGGCTAGGTTGCCACCAGGACTACAGTAGCAAGTTTAAAGCTAGCTCCATCATCCATACATAATACACATAAAGCACTGAAATCACATCATCACCTACTATAGAAAACAATAAATATTAAAATTACGAGCAGATAGCACAGCCTTCCCTGGCAAACTACATTTGCTTCTGGTTACTAAAGCTTAAAGATCCAGCAGAAAAAGTAGACATGGAGAGACAGCAATTTATCAGACACCTAAGCTGTTTGGGTTAAAGAGAGACAGAAATCCACAGTTTTAAAAAAGAGACTATCTCTAGAGTAATGGACAACAGAACATAAAGCCAGACCCCTTACTTCTTCTCATAGCTGAGAACACAAGGACAGAGAGGACCCACGAAAACAAAAGGCAATTAATTCAGGAACCATAAAAAGAAATTATGTGTTATGGAGAATAAAATTATATTGGTTCTCACTACCAGAAACTACTGAAGTGGAGGAATTAAACATTGATGTAGAAAATTAAATAATTACATTACATTAATATTTTTAAGAGTCAGGGATATAAACTCCCAGGCTTTAACAGAAAGAAGAATCACAAAAAGATAGAGTGAAGTGTTTTACAGCACCTAGAGAACCAAGTACTTGCACTTCTATTTTTAATTATAATAATAGTAATGCAAGTAATTAATTTAAATGGGCCAAGAACAAAATTCCCCCAAGGGAAAAGGCTGTTAAAACTTGTTCAGTACAAATGCACACATACTGTCCTTTGAATTATCTGCTGCTGGCCAAAATGAGTTACAGAATACAGTTACAGGGCAGCTGAGTGCTGCTTATCCAGACAGGCAATTCCAAAATGCCTTGGTGGCAAAGCATGTGAGTTTGGTTTGGGCCACAGTCCCAGTTTAAACAGTAAAGACCAATAACAGCACTCTGAAAAATGTCAGGACAATTTAGAGTATTGGCAGGGTTGCCTACAGTACCACTGAGATGTAAAATTGTGTGTCAAGGAGCCTGGATAGTTCCTTTCATCCTCCCAGCTCATGCAGGACTCAGAGAACATTAATTACAAGGATTCTCACAGCTTTCTTGGTGACAAGATCTAGGAGAGAGAAATATGTTGAACTAGACCATGGGAATTTTAGAAGACAATGACAAGCCTGCATCTTACTTGTGTTACATGGAAATTTATTCTAACTCCTGAATGGCTAAGTAGGTTTGGGGAAATAACCTCATAGTTTCAATCCTCTGGGTATTTCTATGGCTGTTGGCATTATGAGTATAAACAGAAAGATCAAATCAGGTTAAACTAGAGATGTGACAGAATCCAAGGCACAAATATGTTGAGCTGCTGTAGCATGCTGGCCTGGAGGAGACTGATAGTAAAGGCCTCCTGTAATTTTAATTCCTGGAAGACAAGGAGCAGTCTGCAGCTTATGTCTTAGAGATTCTGCCAGCAGCTGCAGGACAGTGCAGCCAGTGTGGAGCCAAGCATGGCACTGATGAAGGAGGAAGCCTGGCACTTCAAATAGGATTATCAGCAAAAATTGCACTACAGGCATTCAGCTCCTTGGGAAAAGGCACAAACAGATCAGATCTGTATCAAAAGCAAGCTTGCAAGTCCTCTGATATTGCATATTTTAAAGACTCCTAAAATTACTTTTTAAAAACAGTTTCCAAGAAGGACCTTTAAATAGTTCATTGCAACACTGGTAACCCAACTATCCTATAGTTCCTAGAAGCGTAAATGAAACTGGCTAGTTGAGCATTTGCATGCAAAAACCAGCCACCTAGCCAGGTCAGCACCTTTATGTTCAGCTGGTTTACAGAAGACCAATTAAAGCTTTTGCAAGCACTTCTTACTGAATCCAAGGCAATTTCTAGGACTCTATCTTCACATTCCCTGTAATTCTGCTAATCCACAGATGTCCTCTGCTTTCTGTTCTTGCTGTGGTAAAACCTAGGTACTGAACACCTTAATGCCTTGAGTGCAGATCCAGATGGCAAGCCAGTGCCTGACCTAGTCATTGCAGGAGTAAACCCAAAACATGCACCATCTGGCGCAAGTTCTGCACGTCCCATCCAGTATTATTACCTCCATGTTTGAGTCCTTGGTTATACATCAAAGCTTACTGCACCTGTTTGAGGTTAACATTACATTTGCATTTAAAGAAAAATAACATGTCTATTCAGCTCTTGGAGGTCACATTTTTAAGTCCTTCTTAGTAATTATGAGGGTAATATAATTTTTTCCTCTTAAAAATGAAGATTTACTCTCGCAACAAGAAATGACTCTAGAATATGCTGCTTTGAGGAAAAAAGAAAACAAAACACAAACACAAAAGAACCAGTATATTGACAAAGCTGAATAAAACCATAGCATCTGGCAGTTGGAAATGCGTGGTACAGGATTACAGCAGGAGGGACAAGAATCTCTTAGCGGCAACACACACTTTAAAATGATCACTTGGGAGTAGATCCACTGTTCAGAAGAGAAAAGGTTCCCCCTAGAGATATAACAGAGAAAGAAAGCCACCTGACTGTTGGCCTGTTCCTCAGGTCATCTCTTTTGATTCATGGAACTGAAGAGAGCTGTTACGAAAAAATAACCGAAGGGTTTTGCTATGCCAGAGCCTGATGCCATCTTCCAAGCATCTCACCTCTCTTTGCAGTGTTTTTTAACTATGCAAACACACAAAACCAGGAACAGATTTACAGTATCTCTTCACTTCTACCATTTCTGTGTGCCACAAGAACAAGTCTGATTGCATTACAGGACACAGTCAAAGCAGCATAGACTTCTCATTCTTACCAGTGTGCATCTGCTTTCTCTACTCAGAGATTACAGACTCAAGTGAAATCAAAATCTTTAAAGAATCAGCTGTAACTATTTTTATCTCAGTTCTACATTGAAGTTTTTTCCCAGTCTCCATCAGTCACAGGCCAGAAGCCACAGCCTTCTGCTGCTGCAGTGCAAACAGACCATATATTGAAGTTCCTAGAGCTCAGACATTTCTATTTTAGCTTGGTGACTTTCTTGATCCAGGGTACGTATTTGCTGACCTTGGTGTACACACCAGGAGAATCCTTCCGACCACAGCCATAACCCCAGGAAGTGATCCCTAAAATGATCCAGCGTCCATTTGACCTCTGACACATAAGTGGCCCTCCACTATCACCTTGGCAGCTGTCCACCCGTTTATCTTCAGAGAGGTTCCCAGCACAAATCATGCGGTTAGTGAACTTCTGCCCATAACGGAGCTTGCAGTCTTCCCGTGGGAGAAGAGGCACCACTCCCTGCAGCAGGGTTCTTGAATAGGACTTCCCTGGAATGGAATACACCAGCCAGACCAATTCACTTACAAAGAACAGCAGTGACCTAAAGCAACAATGCTTTGCACAAAATCAGATATTTGTACTTTTCATGTCAAGACTGCGGCACAGAAATAGGCCAAGCTCAGCATCTCTGAACCACCAAAACTTCAGAAAACAGTGCTGCCAAGGCAAACCACAAAAAAGAGCTGTAAGATCAAAGAAATGGGAAAGAGGTTGGAGAAAGAGGTTAGATCAAACAATTGGTTCTGCCAACAAGTAAGAATCTTGTTCAATTCATTTTACCTCCTGGAGCCTCCATTTCCTCATCTGTAAAGCAGGGACAGTGCTTTCTCAAGAGAATAAATGCAGTCATATTTGTGAAGTGCCTAGTCCTCAGAGAAATTTTGGAAATTTCAGAGGCATCCAAATATTGTTCAAAGAGAGCTCACTGCCTCTTGCACTAGATTTGCCTCTGTTTGCTCAGATCTCTTTATTACCTTGGATTTGTTCAGAACATAAGGTTCACATGCTAAATCTTTCTGTGCTCAAGGTTTATGGCAAGTTCACAAGGTAGTAGGTAAGTACCCCTCCCATTGGAAAAGCAAGGTTTGATGCATGAGAAAGATTCTAGCCACTAAGCCCCAATAGAGCTTAGGGAGTTAATATGGCTAAGTAGCTCCTTGATCCCTCCAGACACCTCAAAGTGACACATGCAAATGATTCAAAGGCAAATGTATACTTGCACTAAAACACCTGCGGTAACAGCTGGAAAGTATAGGTAAATCCAAAATCAACAGACAAGCTCCCAGGGCTACTTGGCAGCAAGTCTTTCTGAACATGTGGCTTTGCTCCAGTCACAGCAGCCCCAGAAAGGCCCCTTTGCCCCAGTTCCTGCGTTGTTCCTGGAATGAGTAAGGACTGGATGGCTGGTTATAAAGATTTGCTTTCAGTTTAAAGCTGTCTCCAGACCTTGCATCCCTGTCAGGATTCTGAGTCCAGCATTTTAAAAGATCATTATTAAATACTAAGCTCTCTCGAAGTGAAGTCTTTCTAGAATATTCTCTTCTCTCTTTTACCTTGGAAGCTCCACAGCAATGTGCCACAAGTGGACAGTACAGTCTGTCTCAAACTTAGTGCAGAAGCTTTATAGCCCCCCTTTCCCTGCAGCAGTATCCCAGGGAGATCAAGCAAGGTAGTCTGCCAGCTTGCTTCCATCTCTAAGCCCTCACTTCATTGCTATATTCTCATGAAGAAGGCAGGAGATCGTGCAAACATAGAGGTGTCCCACAGGCTTTGTACATCAGCTCTACACAGGCAGCTGCCTAAGGTGTCTGCTGTGGCCAAACATGCACGTAGAAAGGGAAAGAAAGAGAGGATTGTGGCAAATGGCAGCATTTCTCACTCCCACAGCTTCAGAAGAATGCTAGGGCAACCCAGACTTCCAGTACAGGCATGCTCAAGAAAGCTCAGATTCAGAAGAAAATACAAAGCAACATCTCCCTGTTCTTAACACCGTGCACTGGTACAGACAATAGAAACAGTATGAACATGGCCTTGAGTTCCACAGACATGAATTAATGGCTCGGGTAGGCCTCTGAACCCAGACTCCTTCACCTTTCTTGCCTTCCAAAGCCCCATCACTCACCTGTGTCTCCCCAGCCAGAAATGATGCAGGCTTGCCTATTGATGTCAGATTTCTCTTTCCTCTCAGGCAGGCAGACAGGCAGCACATGGTGATTGAAGAACAGACAGTGTCCCTCTCTGCCCCGCATCTGGACCAGGGCAATGTCATTATCATTGCTGTGAGCCCAGTAATTCCTGTGGAGGACAATCCGCTCCACAGGCAGCTCCCTTTCAAACTCATCCTTCACACCTGTGTGGTAATCGCCTACCCGCAGCAGGTAGTGCCGCACATCAACACCAAACCTGTAGAGAAAGAGACTCAAGCTTAATACTCCTACTATGGGGAAAACAGGCTCATACCAGTCTCAGTTGCTGTGAGACTAAACCGCCTCCTCACAAACTGATAAAACAGTACCATCTGCAGTACTCTTAGGACCTCTTTAGCAGAAGTGATAATGCCAGCTATTGCAGTCAGTGGGTACCCCAAATCACTATCCTGCACAGGACTTTTTTCCCCCACAAGAAAAACTACAATAGTTGCAACAGGCTTGTCACCTTAACTGTTCACAGGTCCTTACAGCACTGAAGAATAGCATAATGCTGGTTTCATTTAAGATGTAAACCCTCAAAGTTAAGAGGGCATGTGTAAGCAATGAAGCAAGCCTCTACTGAGTCATCCCTATAACTGCTCCAAGATCACATGATCCATAACCTGAAGGTTGTGGTCCTGCTAAGCCTGGAGGACAATCTTGGATGAGGTTATCTTGTTTGTCCCTAGGGGCTCCCCACTCACAAACACACCTTTTGAAGCAGTGGGCTGCAGTCACTACCCAGCAGCTGCTGATCAGTGTTGCTCCACACAGCAGACGAGTGTCTCGATAAAACCCCTTCAACCGTAGTGAGGCCTGCCATGGCCAACTGCCTCTGAAGAAGACACAGAGGAATAATAGGTGTCACACATATGTGAGCTGTTTAGCTGTTTTCCTTTTTTGCCCCTCCACTCTGCCCCACAGGCTCAGCTGCTATGCACTTTTCCCTGGATAGGCCCAATGGTTGAAATCGAGCTCAAACATTACCAGTAAAAATGTGTCAATGTGCTCAGCATTTTCTAGGCTATTTCCAGAGTATGAAAGCTAGAACCAGCTGTGGCTTTCCAAGCAATTACAAGGTAGTACCTGAGAGACTTTTTTCCACCTATGATCCTTTTCTTGCGATGGTGAAGTAAGCGCATCCCACACACACTAGACTCTGGACCTGCACAGCAAAGTTGGGTAGATAACTTCAGCTTAAGTGTCAGCAATTACTGTCACATAGCCAAATACCCTTTCTCTTTCCTGGGGACATTAATCCTCAGAGCACCTGACTGCACTGTGTTGTGCACATGGAATTCATAGACAATTTCATCCCACAGATTTCATCAGTTTTGGCAGAGATGATTAGCTGCAGTATCTGTAGTCTTATGCCAGGCATGGGGCCTCCACAGCTGTTTGCTCAGTGGTCTAAAACCCAGAGTTTCCTCGTGATTACTGCTCTATGAAATGACATGGTGACTTGGCTGTGGGGAAGTTCAAGCTCAAGGCCTGACACAGGTGTAGCTCCTCAGACTAGCCTTGGGCACCCTGTGCTCCTAAGAAACAAATAAAACAAGGAAAAAATTAAGAGGTGTAGGATAGGACATGCTTATTTTGTAAGTAATGTTTTAGCCAAAAAGAACTACAGGGATGTGATGGTTTGGGTATCCCCCACTCCCC
>WAAF01005251.1:0-33439 GCA_013400475.1 Tricholaema leucomelas | reverse complement strand
GTATTCTTACTAAGGACTCCTAGAATGTTAAAATTTGGCTATAAAATTTCATGCTTTATATATATTAATATATGTATATATGTGCATGTTTACAGGTGTAGGTGATATAAATGATACAGATACAAATGACACATAGATATAAAAAAACACAACAAAGTTCCCCCTCATATCAGCAGAACAAATTCATGAAGTTCCTCTCAGAACAGTTATAGATGTAGACATAGATATAGAGATGATAAAGATAAGAGACAGTGATTGATAGATAGATAGATAGATAGATAGATAGATAGAAAAGTTCCTCCTCATCTTGGTAGAATAAATTAATGAAGTTCCTTTCAGAACAGTTATAGATGTAGATATAGATAATATAGATTATACAGATGATATAGATGATATTGGTAAAGACAGAGATATAGATACAGATACAGATGATGAGGATACAAAAAAATCACAACAAAGTTCCTTCTCATATTGGTAGAACAAATACATGAAGATCTTCTCAGAACAGTGCACCACAATGGCAATAAAATATTCACTTAGAAATTTTTATTCAAAACTTAAACATTACTTTTAAAGTCTCCAACTGCCAAAACATTTTTTAATCCTTGAAATAGTTAAAGAGAGTGATCATGTTTAAACATTAGAGGTGATTTTCCACCAGTGATTAACGTTATATAACTGTGCTATATATGTTCCCTAATTTCATAATCTACTGCTGCATTCACAGCCAGGTTCTTGGAAGTAAGTTGTTTAACAAATTAGTAATTAACTTCACTTTACTGCCAGATAAATTCCTGCATTCTCGCTGCATCTCTGATGGATGCATTTTCCTGGAAATACAGATGCTCTTGAAAGTCTGATGTGAAGAAGCAACAACGCTCTTTAGAAAGCCATTATTTTGCATTCAAACCACATTAATCAGTGATATTTTAACAATAAAAAAATCAAATACTGACCAAATGTCAAAAAGTTAGATTACTGCATTAGACCGCTGCAAAAGTCACGTGAATGTGATTTGTAGTTATAACCTTTTGCTTTATGAATTAAACTGAAAAACCAGAGCCTGAAGATTCATTACATACCGACAGCCTTTCAAAATTACATTGTAGCCAAATGGCTTGGAAAGGTAGTAATGTTTGGCTCATGCATTATCATAGAAATACCAGGCTGCTAAATGGATATGATCAGAATTTCCATCCTTTTTACAATTCAGAGAAAGAGACAGCAAGAAACTATGTGGGACAAGAATGGTCAGTAATAAAACAATATATATTAACACGAGTGAAAGAAGCAAGAATTAATTATACACAAAATTATATATATTTGGATAAAAATAGGTAACTAGGAACATAAATCCATATATCATTAAAAATGTACTTAATTCACTGAACAGTTTTTTTAAATTGTGAGCTCCATAACTGAGATCTAATTGAAACAGTACTTACTGAGACAGCTTTGTAACATTTGGAAGCAAAAAAATGCTATCTGATCTCAGAATAAATCTTACCTTGTATTTATCTATAAAGATTTAATATGGTGACCTTTCTAAATTTTTGTCTAATTTGATGGTGGTACAATTTCAAAACTACCTGTGTGCCTTTGTATGTATATACATACATAACGTTCTTGTTATAGAATATACTCAGGTGTTCTAAAATAGAAACATGGCTACTTACCGAGCAAGATGAAGAACTGCTTCTACAATATTAGATCCATCTTTAGCACTCGTTTCACAGAAAAGCGCGTTATAAGTCTGTGAGTAAAAACAAAATACTGACCAACTAATCTGAAATGGCTCCCATGTGAATATGCATATTTCAATACAAAGGGTTTCCTCAATAGCATAAAGAAATATAACACACATTTAAATGAACAGGATTTCTTCTGGTACTCTCTATTCCCCAATAGTCTCACTTTAGTACTGTTAAAAAAAAACAGGAATTGTTTTCTAATTGTATCTTGTTTATATTCAGCATATTCTGAATTAATAAACTGAATAAAAAGTGTATCATATGCTTAGTGGCCAAACTCAACCTTCTTGTCCACAAGACTGCAAAACAGGAAGATATTTGCTAAGACAGGTTAGCAAAAGAAACTTGTTAGCTACTCATGCACTCACACAGCATCTGGTAGATCAGGGTAACCTGAAATACCATTTCCCTAAGTAACCGCCATGATACCTGCCCCACTATGACCAATCATTTCTGCAACCACTCCACTGCTCAAGACTCTAAACAGTCTACATTTTTTCCTCCAAAACATGGGATACATACATCCTTTATCTCCCATATCAATACATGAAAACACCACTCTATTTATAGCAGAAAGTTCCTTTTTTATTTCTGTATAAGTGACAAAAATACAAGGTAAGTCTCCCAAAGATTAAATACTCCACTCAAAAGACGGACAGACACAAGTCTGGCAAAAAAACCTCATACACTCGTTAGTGTATTTGCACAGGCAACTTCTCTTTGGCATCAGAGAAAACTAGTACATCCACCTCATCTTGAAGAGTGAGAAGAGTATTCTGGCCAATAACAAAGTTCATCTCAGCGGACAAAAAGATGTGATTTAACCTGGAAATACATTCATGGCAAATATCCATGAATCTTAATTACTAGATTTGAACAAGCGACTAGGCAAAGACTTTTGTTTGTTCGTTTGTCACATAGTTTTTTGGATTCAAGTTCTTAAGACCATTTCATACCAAAAAGGTAAACTTGGACCTTACCATAGCCAGCTTTTCTCCATAATTTATAGGCAGACATTTGTGCCCTTGTTCTGTAAAAGTCTGACGCAGATCTGCTTTGTTTCCCACCATCATAATTGGAATGTTCTCATAAGTTGCATCCTGTAAAGAAAATTCTATTTTCTTATTGCTAGAACAATCAGAATACAAAAAAATTAACTATCATCACCATGTCACAAGATTATCCTTCCCCAAAAAAAAAAAAAATTTGCATATTACTAAAAAAAAAAAAAGACAGATTATGAAAGTTATGCTGGTAACTTTTCATGAGGTAGTCAGTATTTAAGCAGCCAGATTAAACATCAGCCAGGAAAGAGACGCTTCCATTCCCATAAGACCTTTTTGCTATCAAGGAATTTCATGTGTTAAGTTCATCTAGTGGAAACAGTTATTGTATCTGGATGCTACAGGACAAAACTACTAAGGGAAAAGTGACCAACTCCTCTAGCATAAAGGAATCAGCTTTCAGAAGATGACTGAAGATTTTGCTTATCATTTTGCCTCCTATTAAATACATCCTGAACAGGAGAAAAACTCCTTTAATTGAATGCAAATTTGTATTCAAATAAACAAATGAGAAGTAATCATAGAAAGAAATATTGAAAATTCTACTTGAATTACAAAAATCTAACACCGATCTCAAATGCAAAGGCTCCAAGGAATACTCAAGCCATCCACATGAGCGTATCTGAAACGGGGTCTCACTTTAATTTCAAAAGGAAGTTAACAGGAAGGGTGTGATTACACAATACTTTTTAATTAAAAAAAAAAAAAAAAAGATATATTAGCTTTAACAGTGAGTATTGTCAGGATACATTTAGGACTTTCACGTAGCTTTTACTTCCATAAGGGATTGCAGTCTGGCTAATTCTAACATTAAGATGATCAACATTTTATAACCAATAAGGCTAACAATATAGTTAAACATAGTTTGTAAGGATCTTACCTCAATCATATCCACCCATTCTCGCACATTAAGAAAGCTTTTCTCACATGTTATGTCATAGAGCAGCAAGACACCATCTGCTCTTCTGAAGTAGGATTTAGCAATACTTCGGAACCTTTCAGAAGAAAGAGGAAAAGCACTTGCATAAGGCCACACTGTCAAAACATGATTCAATTGATCACCATTAAGAACACAGTATTACTTTACTGCACTACTGACTAGGATTTTCTCTCTATTACAAGAAGAATTCCTCGTAGCTTCTTTTGTAAGTAGTTCTTGAAAACTGCTGATGCAGGGCTACAAACACTCCATAAAGCAATCAAGATTTTTTGTATCAAAACAATCCACAATGCATCTACTACAAACAGTCTGCTTTGCACTGTACTTTTGATTTGGTGGCAAGACTTTTTCACTTACATATAACAGAATACTTTGAGTGGGTTACTCTGCTAGAGCTGAAAATATATCAAACCAATAAACTTATTTCAGAAATTAATTTATTAGTTACAGTCATTTTTGCCATGAACATAGAACAATCTACTTAACAACCAATTATAGCAACTAGATATTTACAGTATATGAAAATATTCTTCACTAATTTATTATGTGGGAGGGGAATGATTTGGCCTCTGACTACCTACTTCACATAAATGACCCCTTCAGGCAAAAGTAAACACATACAGCCCAAAACAAATCTAGTCAATGAACAGACTGAACTGACTTTCAAGGTGTGAAATTAACCTTTCAATAAGCCCCAAAAGCTGTCATTAAAGAAGTAATAGTTCTCAAGTAAATGTATCATAGATTTTTGAGGAAACACTACAGAATACTTTGTAGAACCTTAAATATGCTTTCAGCAATCTCTACAATTTTGCCACAGGTATTTTTAAAGTCTCTGGGAAAAGGTTTTCATGCACTGAATCCAGTGCAAATCAGAGTTAGGAGTTTGAATTAAAGTGAAGTAGAGGCAGGTGAAAGGAAAGGAATCTGTAAGATAAAGCCTTCTCAAAAAGGTCTGCAAGGACAAAGAGAAAGACTAAAAATAGGAGAAACAACATGTATCTACTCCATCTCTTTGTACCGCAAGAGAGGGACATAATGAATGCACTTAATGCTGTGGTGCTCCTCTCTAGAGAGACAAAACCTTACCTTCAAGTATTGCCAAACTTAACAAATATTTCACCTGTCCTAGGATCTCAGCAGAGCAAAATCAAATGTGTTCATGGACATTACATATAGCCGTATCAACTTACTATAGAGTCATGTAATATTTAGTGGATTTTCTTAACCCAGATCCTTTTAGAAAGGATCAAATTGAAATTATGCAAGCACAGAGAATCACTAACCTTTCCTGCCCAGCTGTGTCCCAAAGCTGTAACACTGTAGGTTCTCCATCAACAATCAGTCTTTTCATTTGAAAATCCACACCTGAAAAGAATAAAGTGAATAGTCTAACCAAAACCATTAACAGTGTAAAAAAACCCACAGAAAATAAATAGCTAAGTCCCATATACAACAGCAATTTCAAAATTAATCTCTCTTAATAATGAGATTTTGGTCACTCACACATCCTTCAACTACAATAATACTTTGAACATACTTAACTTGTCTTTAGAAAAACATCCAAAGAAATATTTTACCCAACCATTTTTACAGAAGCATTGACACAACTGACCAGCATTATGCTGCGTTTTGAAAGAAAAAAAAACATAGTTTTATAAAACAGACTTTATTTCAAATGCCAAGGAGGAAAGAGATAAATAAGAACAAAAGCCCTAGCTCAGAAGCAATAAATATGTAACTATGATTTGACTGGAAAACAGAATTTCCATCTCTGGAATCAGCAAGTTTGTTACAGATAGCTATAATAACATACTTACAGAGAGCTATAATAATACACACACTAGTAAGAAATCCATCATGCTACATTTAACCTGAAGCTTCAATAACACTTTGAGGGAATGGAAACCTAAAATGGCATGAAAGACCTCAAAGTATAGTATGAAATACTAAGGAAGGAGAAGAGAGGAAAGAAGACAAGAAAGTAATGAAACTGAAAAGGATGGTACACAGTAAGTTCGTCACACTGAAACTCCCATCTCACAGATTCACAGATTGCACTGGGTTGGAGGAACCCTCAAAGGTCATCTTGTACAAGTCCCCTACTGTGAGTAGGGACACCTCAAATAGATCCTGACCAACCTGATCTCCTTTTATGATCAGGTTACCTGCCAGGTGAATGTGGGGAAGGCTGTGGATGTAGTCTACCTGGACTTCAGCAAAGCCTTTGACACTGTCTGCCACAACAAGCTCCTGGCTAAGCTGGCAGCTCGTGGCTTGGACAAATTCACTCTGTGCTGGGTCAGGAACTGGCTGGAACGCCGAGCCCAGAGAGTTGTGGTGAATGGTGCCACATCCAGTTGGCAGCCAGTCACTAGTGGTGTGTTCCAGGGATCAGTGCTAGGCCAAGTCCTGTTCAATATCTTTATTGATGATCTGGATGAGGGGATTGAGTCCAGCATCAGTAAGTTTGCAGATGACACCAAGCTAGGAGCAGGTGTTGATCTGTTGGAAGGTAGGAGAGCCCTGCAGAGGGACCTGGACAGGCTGGATGGGTGGGCAGAGGCCAATGGGATGAGATTTAACAAGGCCAAGTGCAGGGTTCTGCACTTTGGCCACAACAACCCCAAGCAGCACTACAGGCTGGGGACAGAGTGGCTGGAGAGCAGCCAGGAGGAAAGGGACCTGGGGGTACTGGTGGATAGTAGGCTGAAGATGAGCCAGCAGTGTGCCCAGGTGGCCAAGAGAGCCAATGGCATCCTGGCCTGTATCAGGAACAGTGTGGCCAGTAGGACGAGGGAGGTTATTCTTCCCCTGTACTCAACACTGGTCAGGCCACACCTTGAGTACTGTGTCCAGTTCTGGGCTCCTCAACTCAAGAGAGATGTTGAGGTGCTGGAACGTGTCCAGAGAAGGGCAACAAAGCTGGTGAGGGGCCTGGAACACAAACCCTATGAGGAGAGGCTCAGGGAGCTGGGGTTGTTTAGCCTGGAGAAGAGGAGGCTCAGGGGTGACCTCATTGCTGTCTACAACTACCTGAAGGGTGGTTGTAGCCAGGTGGGAGTTGGTCTCTTCTCCCAGGCAACCAGCAACAGGACAAGGGGACAGAGTCTCAAGCTGTGCTGGGGGAAGTATAGGCTGGATGTTAGGAGGAAGTTCTTGACAGAGAGAGTGATTTACCATTGGAATGGGCTGCCCAGGGAGGTGGTGGAGTCACCGTCCTTAGGGGTGTTCAGGAAAAGACTGGATGAGGCACTTAGTGCCATGGTCTAGTTGACTGGATAGGGCTGGGTGATAGGTTGGACTGGATGATCTTGGAGGTCTCTTCCAACCTGGTTGATTCTATTCTGTTCTATCGGACTGCCCAAGCTCACACTGAGTATGATCTTCAGTGACTCTAGGGACAGGGTCTCAACCACATCCTTGGGCAGCCTGCTCCAGTATTTCACCACTCTTGTTGTAAAGAATTCCCTCCTTATGTCCAATCTAAATCTACCTGCTCCAGTTTAAAAACATTGCCCCTTGACCTACTGTTACTGTCTAAACAGTCCTCTCCTAGCCTTCCTGTAGGTCTCCTTCAGACATTGAAATGCTGCAACAATGTCTCCCCAGAGCATTCTCTTCTGCAGGCTCAAAAGCCCAAATTCTTTCAGCTTATCTTCACAGAAGAGGTGTTCCAGTCTCGTCTTAGTGGCCCTCCTCTGGACTGATCATCTTGGTGGCCTCCTCTGGATCTGATCCATCACATCCATCTCTCTCTCTCTTGTGTTGGGGGTCTTGGTCCCTGTGACTGGCATTCCCTCCTTCAGAGTTATCAACTGCACCACTCAGCTTGGTGATCTGCAAGCTTGCCAAGGGTGCACTAGATCCCACTGTATATATCATTGATGAAGATACTGAACAGCACTGCTACCAATACAGACCCTTAAGGGACACCACTTGTCACCTATCTCCATCTGTATATAGAACTATTGATTACTACCCTTTGTATGCAATCATCCAACCAACTCCTTATCCACTGAACAGTCCACCCATTAAATCCGTATCTCTCCAGCATGGAAAGAAGGATGTTGGGCAGGCTTTACAGAAGTTCAGCTAGATGTTATCTGTTGGTCTTCCTTTGTCCCTTTTCTGGTGCTTTGTGTTGTTCAAGAACAGGTTTTCTGCTTTGCAAGAAGAAAGTAACTTAGAGCAGTATGGTATTAACCACTCAAAGTAGCAGTTAGGCATTCTGAGCTTCAGTACTTAATTATATTTCATAGTCTAAGAAACTGTGTGTGTATATTCAAGAAAGCCTGTAAGCAATAACAGAGGTTAATCTTTTCACTCCCGCAGAAGAGCAATGAAATTCACTTTAGTACTTTAAGAAGAACAACTATACCCAAGGTTGCACTGGTATTGCCTCGAAATTCGTTCTTGCAAAGTCTCATAAGGAAACTGGATTTTCCCACTGCTGCATCTCCAGCAAGAACAATCTTGTAAGCCTTCTCTGAACTGGGATATTTTGGAGTACATCCAGTTGCATCTGACTGAAAATAAAAAGAATCCCTCTATTTCAACTCATATAAAAATATTTTATATATTAAACATGTTTTTCCCTATAAAATTGCTTACCTGAGGAGCAAGAGCAGATATGTATTTCCTTGTTGAAGCAATTGAGCTGCTTCGACTTACTGGTTGTGAGGACTTCCAGTCCAGTACTGCACTGCTGTTATCATGACTGTATGCTTCTTCATCCCTGATCTCTGGAACCTGAAAGTACACGCTAGCTTGTTAACTCTAGTGAGAAAAGTATGACTTTTAGAAAGCCACAGCTAAGAGTGACTAAAACATTTGTTTTAACAGTTTGGATTAACAGACTAATCCAAATAGAGATGTGCATTTCCAGTCAGTATATTATTGCAATATTCACATTTCCTATGTTCTATAGTCTACATTTGGTCCATCAACATGCTTGCTGTTTGGCATAAATGTTTTCAGTACTGTTTCCAGATATAGCAAATTAATTTCCTTCAGATTAAAAAGATATCAAAATGAACACTTTATTTCACAACTCACTTTACAAAAATCAAGAATTTCCCCACAGGTCATTAGTTTTGGCAAACAGAAATGCATTCTACTTCTACAGTAGCTGGTTTTTAATCACTTGAAAATAGATCCTTGTCCAACTGCTCTTTAACAGCTTTAATAAACACTTGTACCTCAAAAATTATTATCTGAAAAATCTACCAAAAAATAGAAACAAATATTGTATTTTAAAGAGAAGTAACTGTTTAGTCACTCTCCCCCAAATTGTCAATAATCTTATTTAAATGCATATACTGGCCTAAGGGCAATTATCCACTTCACTTTAAAAACAGAAAGCTAATTTTGTCTCCAACATAAGGTATTTCTCAGAGAAGGAGCAAGTCTGTCACTTACATCAGTATCAGAAGCATCACCACCAAAGCCTTCTTGCATACACTGTGATCTCTGAAAAACTCTTTGCCTGTATTCCACTTCTGAATCATAATCATTTGAATCCCTCAAGGTAGACAAACCACTGTCAAAACAGCTCTCGGGTAAGCTGTCAACTTCATAGTTTATCCTTTGCATGGGATCACAAAGGGCTAAAGAATCATAATCTTCATCCACACAAGAAGAATGAGATGATCTAACATGAAAACATTGGAGAAAGGAAAAAAATATTCCACAAATGTCTGTTTATTCATATAAAGTGATTTTAAATAAATTACATACTATGAAGACATCAAAGACAGAAAATGATAGCTGATGTTTTAGCTGATTTTAGTATATTCTAGGACACATGAAATGGTCTTGAATATTGTATCTAGTTTAAGAATAACTTTTACTCCTACCATAAAAAATGTTGTGTAAAGTAGCTTCACTTCTCACTTTTGTGAAAATGCAAGGTTTAAACTACGTAGCAGATACTACTAATACTCATCAAGAAGGACACCATTAAGCCTACTGACAGGCTTTAGTTATCCTTCAGAAAATTGTGCAGTCTATTACGTAGCTGTCACGAAGGGGCTGTAGGCCCGAAAAATAGTCTTATTTCTATTTCTCACTTTGTTTTGCCCTGCCTGGACATGCTCGCCTACCCCAGACAGAGGTAAACACGTTGAAGGCGCATGGGGGGACAATGGGCCTGGCGCCACAGCGTCTGGCCTGCTCAGGGCCCACGTGGTAGACATGTTGCATAAGCTCACGCACTTAGCGTGTGGCTTGCTCCTGCTCTTCCCATATTTGGGGCTACCGGACCTGTGGACCTTTCCAAATTTGGTACGTCCCTGCCTGCTGCCAGAAGCCTATTGGACAGTGCTATGGCCGACAAACCCACCAATCTCCATACATTGCTAATAAATGGGGCAATCTAAGTAAACAAGGCACCCTCCTTTGCCTTTGGGACACCCCCTCCTTTGCCTTGGGGACCTTTGCCTTTGCCCTTTTGCCTTTCGCCACCCGTCTGACTTCTGCCTGAGGCTATTGCCTTTGGCCCACGACCACCTGTTGCTTCAGCATGATCTTCTCAGACAGCATGCCCCAGAACCCAAAGAACTGTTATCCCCATAGGAATCAACTCCGTGACTTCCCTCATCTTATATTTGGGGACCACAGATACTAAGACTCCAATTTGTGAGTACTCAACTCTCTTATTCAAGCTGCAAAGGAACTTTATTGTCTCCACCAGTGCCACTATCTGCCACAAGACTCTCTGATTTGAGCAATTTGAGCTGCTCTAAAACCTATACCAAATTGTTTGATTCAACTGTAAATAGACATTCTGCAGAGTGATTTTACTAACAGTGTACAAAGGATTTGTGTGGGTTGATTGTATATAAGTTTGGGGAAATTTTTAATATATATTAATAAATTATTTAGTAACATTCAAATCGGCCTTGGATCTCCCCAAAAGTTCAAATTAAACCCCTTGACGACAGTAACTTAGTAGCAGATTCCTCTTAAAAACTGCACTGTACAAATGAGATAAATTAGTTTTATCTGCATTGAGCAAAAGGAATCAGTTTGTGGCAAGTGAAACTTTACAGCCAGCAAGTATATCTCACATGATGAGAGCAGGACAGGAGGAACGGTACTGAATGAATAGGTATATTATTTGTGTGAAGCAGAAGCAACTTAGTATCTGCCAAAGATACTAATCTCTTAGGCAAAATGTAAAACATGGACTATTAAGAATTCTGAAGAAAAGTCTCTAGAGCTTGATGCACATTCAAAGAAAAGTAACATAAAGCAATCTATAAATTAAGGACATGTATTTTTGCTGTATGTTCCAAATGTTTGGGGGAAAGAAAAAAAGCCACAAAACACAGTAGTAGTAGTAGTAGTAATAATAATGTACAAGTGCAAGACCAGCATAGTCTACAACACCCAAAGTGGGATCCAGTGCCCAGTGACTTCAGTGAGAGCCTCAGCAACGATCTGAAGAAACTGATCAATTACCTGCATCCAGTAAGTACAAAACCACAGCAGCTCTGACCATTTGATATGTTTATTTAGATATCTTACTGCCTTTTCTTGCTCTTATCCCATTAACATTTACTACCCTTTTTTGTTCTTCTGAGGAACTAGGCTCACATACCCTTGAAATAATTACTACATGGGAAAATCAGACATACAAGCTGAGGATATGATGACCAAAAATGTTTTATTTCCCAATTATAATGAGTAACTCAGGTAACAGAGGTCAGTGGTAGATTTCTGTAGCTTCTGTAGCTTGGGCAACAAGGAGGGAAGAGTGAGCATCCAGCAACGCCAGATGAAATGAGGCTGAGCTCTCCAGAATCTCATGATTTGCACTGAAACAAGTTTTCCTGAACTTTCTCAAGTCAGTGAAAAGGGACTGACTTCAGTAAACTATGGTTGTTATATAATGCTTTCTGAATGAGACAGGACTATTCTGTTATTTGACAATATTTGCTCTTCAAAGACAAGTGCAACAGTAGTATTTTTTTAACTTAATAAAAGCAAACCTGGCTTACCTGTCATACCGTACGTTTAGAGGAGACTGCCCACCGTTAGATTTAGGACTGCTTCTAGAAATTGTACTTCCTGGTGAGCTGCTTGCTAACCGCTGTAACAGACAGAAAAACTTCATAGTAAGTTTGACGGACACATCTGATGTCTTGATGAAGTGTGCATCACCAAAATGACTGTCTTTTCATATACATTCAACTCCTCCTTTTTAATCAAACATCACATTTTATACAGAACTGGGTGTCAAAAGTTTCATTACACATATCACTTATGCTGTACTGTTGCCTTAACGTTGAACCTGAACCTGCTAGCCACACTCAACTACAAAAGACAACAGAAATTCCAAGAAGATCATTTCACTGACTATGCCTGAAGACACTGAAATGCTTCATTTTGAAAAGTAGTATTTACTAAAAGGACATGTTGACTGCTAAAATGACTACTGGCTGAGCTAGTATGTCAGTAGAGGTTACCTGTTGGCTCTTGAATGATATAGTGGACAGAAATTATCTCAACTGATAATACATGACAGAGTACTTCATATGTTCTTCTGTTTATTCTACTTTTATTCACCAGGAACAGTTTCTCTATTCTCTATATAATCTGCCTGTCTTACGCTTCAGGGCATGGCACAAGAAAATGACACCTCGTGTTCCAACTGCAGAAAACCTCTGGTGGCTTGTACCAGAAAAAGGCATTCCCATTCATTGGTATATTATGCTGGAAATTTACAATGACCCCTATTTATTTCCTTCCTGTCCATCATTGTCTCTGTAGGCCTATTATCCTGGTTACAGCCTTCAAAGCAGTTAACCGCTTTCTTGATGATGTAACAGTTTGCCCTACCACTAGTGCATAGAATTATAAAACAGCTTGAGCTTCAAGAGACATCACATAGTTCCAATACACTTGCCATGAGCAGGGACACCTTGCACTAGACCAGGTTGCTCAAAGCCTCATCTAGCCTGGTCTTCAACACTTCAGGCATCCACAACTTCTCTGGGCAACCTGCTCCAGTGTCTTACCACTCTCATTAGTAAAGAACTTCTTCCCGATGTCCAATCTAAATCTCTCCTGCTGAAGTTTAAAACCATTTAAACTTGACCTGCCACCACAAGCCCTTAAAACAGAACCTCTCTAGCTTTACCATAGGCCCCCTTTCAGATGCTGGAAGGCCACAATAAGGTCTCCCTAGAGCCTTCTCTTTTCCAGGCTGAACAGACCCAACTCCCTCAGCCTGTCCTCATAGGAGAGGTGTTTCAGCCCTCTGATCATCTTTGTGGCCTTCCTCTGGACGCTCTCCAACACATCAATCTCCTTGTGTTGAGGGCTCCAGAACCGGACACAGTGCTCCAGATGGGGTTGCACAAAAGCAGTCCCCCTTGACCTGCTGGCCTCCCATCTTTTGATGCAGCCTGGGATACAGTTGGCTTTTTCGGGCTGCCTGCATACACTGCCAGTGTATGTCAAGCACCTCATCAACCAGCATCCCCAGGTCCTTCTCTCTCTGCAGGGCTTTTTTTCAACCCACTTGCCAGCCAGCCTGTGTACGTGCTTGGGATCACTCTGACTCAGGTGCAGGTGCTTCCAGTTTGCTTTGCTAAACTCCATGATGTTGATATAAGCCCATCTCTCCAGATTATCACAGTTCCTCCAGATGGTATCCCTTTCCTTCAGCATTTCAACCACACCACACAGCATGGTGTCATCCCTAAACCTGCTGAGGGTGCTCTTGATCCACTGTCCACATTGTTGACAAAAACGTTAAACAGCAATGCTTCCAGTACTAATCCCTTAAGGATTTCACTTGTTACAGGTCTCCATGATAGCGTGGAACACTTTGCACAGTTCCAGGAAGATGATGCTTTTTACTTACCCACTCAGGCCATGACCTCATCACAAAAAGGCACCAAATCTGCCAAGCAGATTTGCCCTACGTGAAGTTGTATTGGTTGCCACCAACCACCTCCTTACTTTCCATGTGCCCCAGCAGATATGTCAGGAGGACCTCCCAGTGCCTTGCCAGGCACTGAGGTAAGACTGACTGGCCTGTAGTTCTCCGTGTCTTCCTTATTTCCTTTTTTGAAAATAAGGTTCTGTTTCCCATTGTCCAGTCAGTGGGAACTTCACTAAATTGTCATGACTTTTCAGATACGATTGAAAGTGGCATTACAACTTCATCTGCTAATCACCTCAGTACCCACAAATGAATCTCATCAGGTCCCCTGGACATGTACACCTTCAAGTTCCTTAGACAATCTCAAAGCAGGTCTTCTTTTACAGTGGGTAGATCTTCATTCTCCCAGTCCCTGTCCTCACAACTTGGATTGTGTGGCTAAGAGCCCTCACCACTGAAATTCAAGGAAAAATGTCACTGAATATTTCAGCCTTCCCCATACCCTCCTGTGATTAGGTCCTCCATTTCGTTCCAGAGAGGAAGGACTTTGCCCTGTTCTTGATTTTGTCATTGATGTAAACTTTCCCTGTTACCCTTTATGTCCCTAGCCAGATTTAACTCAATCTGAGCCTTACCTTTCCTAACCTGACCTCTGGATGCTTGGGCTACTTCCCACATTACTTGTTTTCACCCTCTGTAGGCTTTCTTTATGCAGCTAACTCCCAGGAGTTCCTTGCTCATCCATGCAGGCCTCCGGGCATTCTTGCTCACCTTCCGCTTTGTCTCAATGCATTGTTCCTGGGATCAGGAGAGGAAATCCTTGAATACTAACCAGATTTTTTGGGCCCCTCTTCCCTTCAAGACTTTATCCCAGGGTACTCTACCAAGCAGGTTCTTCAGGAGTCTGGGCTAGTGAGCTTGCTCTGCACCCTAAGAATCATAAATACAACCATTTCATGATCCCTTCAGTCAAGGATGTCCTTGACCTCCACACTGGATCTCACTCTTCACTGGTGAGAACAAGCACATCACCTTTTCTTGTCGGCTCCTCAACCACTTGGAGAAGGAAATTATTACCAATGCGTATCAGGAACCTTCTGGACTGTTCATGCTTTGCCACGTTGTCCCTCCAACCAGACATCAGGGTGGCTGAAGTGCCCCACGAGGTCCAGGGCTTGTGAACACAAATCTGCTTCTATCTGTTTACACAGGGCCTCATCCACTTGGTCTTCATGATCAGGTGGTCTGTAGAAAACCCCCACTATAATAACACGTGCCTCTTCTTTCTCTTTAACTCTGGTTCATAAGCTCTCAGACTGTTCTGGAGTTTTAACAGGTTTCCCCATACTGCAAAATGGCTGTGTAGAGTAGATTATTGTAACTCTGAAACCTTCCTTTCCCCAGTTTGGAGGATGCCAGGTTACATCTGTTACAAAAGATCCCTGTACTATTCTGATAGTACAAAAGGGTCTAACTGAGGTCACAATTATCAATACTCCTTCCTATTCATTTTCTCTGTGTCTTGCCTGTACAAAAGTTCAAATTAAGGTTAATAGCTTGCTACTAAGAGGAAGCAGTTCTCTAAAAGAGCGTGTTTTCAGTGGTAGAGCACTCCCATATACACAATGCAAGTGTACTTTGTTAAGTGCAAGAGAAATTGATGACCTATTCACTTCATCAAACACATGTAGTTATAGTATATTACCAAAAAAATCACTGCTTTCCAAGGCACCTCAGAAAGTAGCTGTGTTTTAACAAATCTCCTTTACACAAAAGATAAGCAAAACCAAACTTCAGCTATGCAAGTGAAGCCACTGAATACAGCTCCTGAGTATTTGGTGTGTTAATCCTGAAACCTTCTAGTACAACATAATAAATTATAATACATACCAGTGACCTATTGCACTTGCTGAAACTGTTTTCAAGTGCACTTCTTAAACCATCGTTGCTGTCATGTAGCTTTCTATTAGCTGACCTAACAAGGAAACAGTTTAACTTTCAGAAGCAGGCAAAGAAAACATAAAAAAATTGTGTAACTTATAACGAAAAAAAAACCAAACCTGTAAAAATACATGTCAACCCCCCCCCTTCTTTGAGTTTAGACAAACACTAGAGAATAATGCAGAAATAGAAATACGTTGTTGTATATTCAAGCAAATGATTGGACATGAAAAAGCACTGTGGAGTTTAGCCTCTAGCAGCAGCCTAGGAAGCCCTGTTGTACTTCTGTAGCATAGTCTTCAGTCAACTGACAGGAAAAATACACTGTAAGAACAGATGCAAAAAAGCAGCTATGAGGTAATAAATTGAGAATGGCCATTTCTGAAATACAAAGTGACTACCTTTTAAGTATTGGTGAGATAATTCAAAGGACAGATGTGATTCAGGTGTGTGAAAAGAAAGAACACATTTAGAATAAAGAAATAAACTAAAAGTATTCAAAAGTTATTCATTGTGACCCTCCTTGAAAACAAAAAAATCTCTATGCGCTTTGTATAACAGTGCACACACTTAGTGCTTTCTACATAAAGACAGGCCAGAGACTTACTGGAGAACAGAAGCCAATAAAAAAAGGAGCCAAGTAATAATTTTTGCAAAAGTATAGACTGAAATGCCATTCAGCTTATCATAAAGAAATGAAAGTTAGTGAGGCAAAGAAAAGGAATCAAAACCAAGGAACACAGCAGTTAGTGGCACAGCTCCTTCTCTGACAGTAGGGCACGGTAGTTTCTGCCAGAATCGAGGCCATTTTGCTGGTTTTATTTGGTATTTTTTCTCAAATGCCATCTGAGTCTTTTGCACACAAAAACGTATACCCATGAATACGTTGGGTTAGAGTTTGTAATAAAAACCTGAATTACTAAGAACTTACTGAAGTATTTCTATTTGTCTTTCCAGATTATCTCTCTCTTCGGTATACTCTCGTATCATTTCTAGGTCTCTGAAAAAAACATATTAAAACACTAAACAGGAAGTTATAGTTTGCAACATATTTTTTCATAGTTTTTTATAACATTCTTTTACACATTTTTTCACTTTTATAAAATTGCTTTTGGCAGAGGACAAAACAGTCAACATTTTTAAGAGGTGATAAAAATAAAGTCAAGTAAAGAGATCATTTCAAAGCATTTTGAATACAGTTTTTCTGTGTTTACATTTCTGCTGACATATGATACAAGCAGTTTTAGGCAAAGTAAAATTGCTTGGTAACTTTAGTGGTCACTGCCACTATATCTCAACAAAGACTGTGAAGGAAGAACAAAGCACCTGCAAATATAACCATATGAATATCTTTCTTTCCTCTTGAAATATCATTTGTGCTATCTGTATATAACCATAGAATGAAATGTGGTTATATACACATAGCATAACATCATTTATGGTCCTTTAAGTATCTAAAAGCAGCTCTTATTTGCTTTAGAAAATAAATTGCTGAGACTGATGTGTGAGGCTTCCAAAACCATTCTCCCTAATATACAGGCAAATATTTGCCTCTGTGCAAGTTCTGGAGTATCTTTTATCTTTAGATAAAATCCCAGCAGAACCAAAGAGCTTTTTTGCAAGGTTATGAGTTCCTGTGCTATCCAGGACTTGCCCCTTCAGAAGCATGACAGGAGAAGTGAATAACAGTTATGGCAAACTTTGCATGGTGTCAAATGTCTCCCTGTCATTTATGCCAAAGACTGAAAATAACAGTTACCAACTGCCCACATAATAACTACATCAGAAAAACAGATTTTTTTTTCCCCTATGAAAACAATATCATGTAGAAGTACACAATAAGCTCCTGGCAAAGGTGGCAGCTCGTGGTTTGGAGAGATTCACTCTGATATGGCTCAAGAACTGGCTGGAAGGCCAGGCCCAGAGAGTGGTGGTGAATGGTACCACATCCAGTTGGCAGCCAGTCACTAGCAGTGTTGCCCAAGGATCAGTACTGGCCCCGGTACTGTTCAATATCTTTACTGATGATCTGGACAAGGGGACTGAGTCCAGCATCAGTAAGTTTGCAGATGACACCAAGCTAGGAGCAGGTGTTGATCTCTTGGAAGGTAGGAGAGCCCTATAGAGGGACCTTGACAGGCTGGATGGGTGGGCAGAGGCCAATGGGATGAAATTTAACAAGGCCAAGTGCAGGGTTCTGGCCACAACAACCGCAAGCAATGGTACAGGATGGGGACAGAGTGGCTGGAGAGAAACCAGGAAGAAAGGGACCTGGGGGTACTGGTGGATAGTAGGCTGAAGATGAGCCAGCAGTGTGCCCAGGTGGCCAAGAGAGCCAATGGCATCCCGGCCAGTATTAGGAACAGTGTGTCCAGTAGGATAAGGGAAGTTATTCTGCCCCTGTACTCAACACTGGTCAGGCCACACCTTGAGTACTGTGTCCAGTTCTGGGCTCTTCAATTCAAGAGAGATGTTGAGGTGCTGGAATGTGTCCAGAGAAGGGCAACAAGGCTGGTGAGGGGCCTGGAACACAAACCCCATGAGGAGAGGCTGAGGGAGCTGGGGTTGTTTAGCCTGGAGAAGAGGAGGCTCAGGGGAGACCTCATTGCTGTCTACAACTACCTGAAGGGAGGCTGTAGCCAGGTGGGGGTTGATCTCTTCTCCCAGGCAACCAGCAATAGGGAACACAGTCTCAAGCTGTGCTGGGGGAAGTATAGGCTGCATGTTAGGAGGAAGTTCTTCCCAGAGAGAGTGATTTGCCATTGGAATGGGCTGCCCAGGGAGGTGGTGGAGTTACCATCCCTGGAGGTGTTGAAGAAAAGATTGGATGAGGCACTTAGTGCCATGGTCTAGTTGACTGGATAGGGCTGGGTGATAGGCTGGACTGAATGTTCTTGGAGGTCTCTTCCAACCTGGTTGATTCTAAGATTCTATGATTCTAAGTACCTTACCTCTCACTGTTCAAAGTCTGATCTGCATATTCGCTTTTCAAGGTATCTAATTCACTCTGCAGAAAAGCTATATTCGTCTGTGCTTCTAAAAGATCTTTCTTAAGTTTCTGATTTTCCTTAAAAAAAAAGAGGAAGATATGTTAGGTGTCAGTGTCACCTACACAAAATACTATCATATTAGAATAGCAAAATAAAAACCATGAAAATTGAGTAAAAACTAAACACTAAAAAATCTGAATATAGAGGAGGAAAGAAAATTAAAAAAAAAAAGTTAGCACACAAGACCCACTGCATTTTTATTTTTCCCATTCAGTGACACAAGAAGGGGATTACATCTTCTCTAAATGGGGGTTGGAACTAGATGATCTTTGAGGTCACTTCCAACCTCAACCATTCTGTGTTATGATTCTATGAAATGTTAATTCTAGAATGAGGATCATTTACACAGAACAGTTTCTTTGTTCAAGTTAAAGAAAACATTTTCATAACACCTATAAACAACTTCAGAACTTCACTAGTACTAAATGTACACAAGAATATAAAAATATGTGCATTACAGATGCTAGAACTGAGGCTAAGTTAACATGTTAATTGCAATAATCTCTTACCAGGAACATATCATGCATTCTTTTTTTCAATTCAGCCACATCTTCCCTGTGATTTATGTTTTTGTATTGCTCCTCTAGCTAGAAAGATAAAAAAATGTATGTATGATATTAATTTTCCAGAGTGCATAAAAGGTAATGGAAATTATACTAAATAATCCCTAAAAGATTTTGCATCTATTGGAGGTTTTGAAACTCAGTGTTTTCCTAACTGTGTTAAGAGACATCACTACTCAAAAAATCAGTGGTGTTCTATATTTTTTTCAATCAATACTTTAAAATGTTTAATGAGCACTTTGCACTCTGTGACTATTGAATATGCAGGACTAACAAGGCACAAGGCAGCTATTGAGAAGACATATATAACTTCTAAGCACAATTCAGTATGAAGAAACAAAAATATATCCTGATTGGCCACTGTAATTATGGTAAACTTTATCACAAAAAACAATGTCAAAATTAAACCCAAATTACAAAGTAATGTAAACCAGTACTTGTATCTGAAATTTCAGTTTGCCTTACACTTAGGTACTACATTAAAAGATGAGATTCTAGTTAGGTCCAGGCTAGTTCCACTAGTAATTTCAAGGTAAAATTAGAGCTTAAACCCACCTCTACCATTAACATCTGAGAAAAATCCCCTATCTCCAAAAAAGCACTATATTAATGTAAATTACTGTATTTGGGTTGTCAATTTCGTCTAAATCTAAAAATTACATATGCTTAGAAGCAATAAATTAGACTATTTCCAAAGTATCAAATACAAAAGTAGGTAATGTATTAACAACAGAACTTGGCTAGCAGTTGGTCCCTCTCCTAGGTATTTCAGAAACTTCACTGAATTCAAAATGACACACAATGAATACATTATGAAGGCATTAACATATATATATATATACACATAATGAAGGCATTAATTAATACACATACAGTTAAAAAGCTTCAGTTAAGATTATCTCTCTTGCAGAGGGTACTTCATAAGGTCAGCATCTCTTAACACTCTCACCATGACCACTTGCCTTTTTAAGCTTTTTTATTGTCACCTGAAGATCTCCAACTTCAGTATCATACTGCTGCTTCAGCTCACTTAGTGCTTCCTCAGCTTTTCGCTTCTCCTGAAATATTTTTAACCTCATTAGAAGGTGAGCCAGGTTTCAAACATTTACTGAAAAATGCATTCAGCAGTTTGGAAGTCACACACTCTCTCCTTAGATTAATGCATGCAGTTTTATATTTCCATTACTTCAACCTGCCCCTTCCTTAAGGTCCACAGGTTCTCATTTTCTAATTGCAGTCCACTTAAAAAACAATCATATAATAACATTGTTAGGTAGAAGCAAAAGTACAGAACAGCTCAGCATTTGTTATTCATCCCAGTCTCTTGTACTTAACACTTGAAGTCTTAAAATTAAAAAAGACAAAGCATTTGTATTTAATTCCTGTATAAATTTAGGTGTGTAATGCGCATACAGATGTTTACAGCCACACTGGCACAAAATCAGGGTATTACTTTCTTTTTTTTCAAACCAGGCTTCTATGGCACAGCATACAGCATGCTAAGTAGCAGCACTACTGTGCTACCATCACTTATTTACTTCTGGTTGTCTTTACAATTTTTTCATTTCCAAGTGTGGAAAGTTACAGGACCATCTTCAGTAAAAGGCATGCTGGAGACAACACCTTTATATTCACGTGGTACTTGAGCAAACCAGGTATGATATTCTCAGTTTCATTTTAATTAAAATAGATTTTTAGAGGATGTTACGTCAAGCACAGTAAGAATAATGGTATGTTCTGCATGCAGTAGGTAAGTATTTGTCTAACTCACTCCAGCCACTCCCCAGGGACTTCAGTGACCAGTTTCATAACACAAGAAATCAGAATGCAGCAGTGATATGATATGAGGTACCAACGAGACAGGTTGAGTTTTCACTTGGAAAGGACACTCATGGACATGGAATTCAGTGCATTCCTGCAGGTGAAGCTGACAGCCATGTGTTAAATGATAATCCATGTGTCAAAACAATGATCAAAATAATTAGCTTAAGTTTCTCTTACTGTTGGCATTTTTATAGGACTCCTCAGTATTGTTTGGTAACTATTTGCTTTCCCTGAAGAAACAAAACACAGGCAAGCGTCATGGTGGCATGAGTCAGATCACTGACAACGGCCTTGAGTACAGGCATTAAGATTAATGGTTTAATACAATCCCACATAGTAAATATCTTACATTTACTTTCAGGGTGTTTTAGCAGGTGGAGCATGTGGAACTATGAGCTCAAGAGAACATACAGAAATGAAAATGAAGAGTGTTGTGAGAAATAAGTTACAGCTCATCTTTCACACCTGTGTTGAGGTGTCAACAGTGAAATCACAATCCACGCAACTCGTTGACAATTTGAGAACTTTTCAGAATGAGAAATGCAGACTAGATGCAGTAGTACATAACGGATCTGGTTTTACACAATGCCAGCCCATACATGTGGATGTTCTCAGTCTGAGCAATTTCACATACCCTAGTCATCTTTTTTACAGTAGTGAAAAAGAGTTTTTCAGGACTTTTTTCAATGTTCTATCACTTTTTGAAGACTAGGAATTTTCCAAAGCAGATGTATTTGTTTTCTAAATATAAATGTTTTGTCTGTCTGGAAATTGAAAGTTTTTCTCTGCTGAGAGTTGCACTGTCATTAAACATATTACAATATGCTTTTCTTTCCTGTGGCAATATCTTTCTTTTTTTTTTTTTTTTGTTATTATGTTACTAGGAAAACAATTAACTGTTATGATTTGGTAAGAGTGTTTATTCTTGTATAGAGAAAGATGTTGTTTGAAGCAAATCTAGTAGAATACCATTTACCTTCACATATCAATTACTGTGAACTATCTAAAATCAGCAACTTGGATGCTTCTGATTCTGCAACAGCTTTGGTGAAACAATCCATGCCAAAAATAAAGACAATCAGTATACTGTGTGTCCTACAAAGCAATAAGTATGCTTGCAGTAAATTTTAATTAATGCATTTCTTATGTCCACATTAAAACATTTTCACAGTGTGTTACATTCTTATGGAAATTATAAAGTTACTTTTTTTCCTATGTGACTTTACTACTGTTTCATCGTGAAGCAGCCAGCATAGTTAGACTGGCTTTATTGTGCTGTTCTCTGCTTAGAATTACACAGACACGTACATGGGGCTGTAATACATTTTTCAGTTGGTAAGAGAAGGAAGATTCTTGTAGTTTTCCATCAAGAGAGCAATGACTGTCTTGAAACAATAGCCAAAACTTTGGCACATTGAAAGAGAATTTCCCTTCAACTTTGGGAAGTCCAGGCCCTCACAGTCTGTCATCCTATAACTCTCTAAAATAAAGTTGCAGAGTAGGAAAAGATCACCACTCCATGCATATACACATACTAGGAACAAATTATCTAAGCACCAATTTCTGCATAAATTTATCTACTAGGAGAACTAGATTCCATATAGTGAATTATCATTTTCTCTAATCTGCTTCCAATACTGGTCTCAGAAATAAATTCCTCTAGGCCATCATATTCTCACAAAAGAGAAAGATATGGGTTTTTTTTTCCTGGTTTATTACATCTAAGCAGCTGTTCCTCTTTAGGAAATCATTACAGGAATATGTTTTCAATCTCATGGATGACTTCTCTTCAGCCAGACCCTGCCTCCAGCAGCTTTGAGTTGGCCCATTAGGATCAAGAACATACATGGCCATCAATCCTGCTTAAAACCACTGGGAGCTTGGTAATTATTAAATTCTATAAATATAAAATACTCACTTCCTTTTTAACTTTATGCTCTGCAGCTTGTATACGTTGTTCCATCTCTTCCTCCAGCTCACTGAGCTGAGCTGCTGCTTTATCCTGAGCTCTGAAATTTAAAATTAAATACTGTCTTAGGAATTGCCCTCTGGCTTGACGGAAGCATTGTGTGAAACACATCTGCCTACCTCAGCTGAAATAAATTAGACAGACATGGAAACAGTTTAACATTGCCCAGACCTTGAAACTGATATGGTTGGGAACTACAATCACAAATTAATTTGACAACACAAGCAAATCAGATTTTAAATAATCTCTGGCAGTTGATGATTATCATGAAATATACCACATCTGCATTTGCAAAATTAAGTTACAGAAATAAAAGATCCCCCACCCTGTTATCATATGAAGAGACTTTAAAAGTGTTACTACAGCAACTTGTATTACCATGCATACAGGATCTCTGTCCTGAGCTAATCTGTTTAGTTTTGACAGTAATGACGTGAGAGTTCAAACACTGAGTAGCTACAACACCTAAATACACCCTTTGAAGCTGAAGAAGATAAAAAAGACATTTCTAAACTGAAAGCATAATGGGCATGTACAGTAAAACTTAAAGTTGCAGCCAAACAAAAAGAGTCAAAACTATTAAAGATATTAAGTGCATGGTTAGAACCAGCAAAAAATCTATCAAGGTCTTATTCAAAATACAAAGAGGGAATCATTTGCAAGCTGCTATATGTGCTTATACATGTGTGTGCATACAAAGAAACATCTGAACTTAGGTCATGTAAATACTCTGCATGACCTATTTTAGCATTAACTTCCATCAGTTTAACCCAAAAATATGGGGTTGAACTGCATAACTGAACTAGAACACAACCCACTGTACCTTTTTACTGCGATAGCCAAGGTTTCCATCTCTGTGCTTTGCAGTTTGATCTCTCGGATGAAGTTCTTAATGACATGTTCATATGGTTGGATTAACCTTGGTTCCACTATGTGTATGTTCTGATACAGAACGCTGACCTGCTCTTGTCTGAAAAAGAAAGATACCTTTTTAACACTTAGTTTGAGCAATGTTCTATGACAGGTTTGAAAAATGTACTACAAATTATGGCATTATCCTTTTGCATAGTTTTAAAATCTAGCAAATTAGGTACGTACTTCAAAGATTGAGACCTGTATGACACAGTTCTTCTAAACTGTTTACGCTTTCTGCTTCTCTACTTTAATATCACTACAGGAAAAAAAATTGTTAGCTTAAGTAAATTTTTGTAACTTCTATTCATGGTGCATTGAAAATCATGCCACTGAAGTAACCCATAAAGTATATCAAGTTTCTTAGTGGTTTTAATGTTAGTCATAATCCATTAAGTTGTTTGTGAATTTAAGAGGCTGCACAAGAAATTAATATAAGTATAAATGTCAACCATCTACATTAAAATGGATATTTACAGGGAGGGAGAGAGAAGTGATCGTATCTCCCCCTGATGTTCCTCCAGCTGCTGAACCTCCAGTGTTTACATCCCTTGTATCAGTATGTGGCAGCAGGGCGAGCTGTATGGGAAATTAAAAAGAGTACAGCTCTCTCAACAGAATCATAGAATTGTCACAGTTGGAAGGGGCCTCAAGGATCATTTACTTCCAACACTACTGCCATGTGCAGGGAGACCTCACACTACAGCAGGCTGCCCAGTGCCACATCCAGTCTGGCCTTAAAAACATCGAGGGATAGGGCTTCCACCACCTCCCTCAGCAAGCTGTTCAAGTGCCCATCACCCTCATCAGGAAGAACTTCTTCCCAACATCTTATCCAAATCTCTTCTCCTACAGCTTGGATTCATGTCCTGTCACTACCTGACATCCTAAGTAACACTATGCAGGCTTTCTTGTAGGCCCCCTTCAGACACTGGAAGACCACCATAAGGTCTCCTCAGAGCCTTCTCTTCTCCAAACTGAACAATCCCAATGCAGTCCCCCTCCATAGGAGAAAAGCTCCATCCTTCTGATCAACCTTGTGGCCCTTCTCTGGACATCCTCCAGCATATCCATATCCTTCTTGTAATAGGGGCTCCAGAACAGGACACAGTACTCCAGCTGGAGTCTCGTGAGAGTGGTGTAGAGGGGGGAGATGCACCTCCCTTGACCTGTTGTCCACACCTGCTTCCACCACCTCCCATCCTCTTTAACATCTTCATACATGATCTGGATGAGGGCATCGAGTCAGTCATCAGCAAATTTGCAGATGGCACCAAGCTGGGGGCAGATGTGGTTGGGCTGGAGGGCAGAAGGGCTCTGCAGTGGGACTTTGACCACCTGGACAGATGGGCAGAGTCCAATGGGATGGCGTTCAATAAGTCCAAGTGCCGGGGGCTGCACTTTGGCCACAGCAACCCCANTATTGCTGTCTACAACTACCTGAGGGGTGGTTGTAGCCAGGAGGAGGTTCCTCTCTTCTCTCAGGTGGCCAGCACCAGAACAAGAGGACACAGCCTCAAGCTATGCCAGGGGAAATTTAGGCTTGAGGTGAGGAGAAAGTTCTTCACTGAGAGAGTCATTGGCTACTGGAATGGGCTGCCCAGTGAGGTGGTGGAGTTGCCGTCCCTGGAGCTGTTCAAGGCAGGATTGGACATGGCGCTTGGTGCCATGGTCTAGCCTTGAGCTCTGTGGTAATGGGTTGGACTTTATGATCTATGAGGTCTCTTCCAACCTTGGTAATACTGCAATACTGTGATACTTCTCTTGACGCAGCCCAGGATACGGTTGGCCTTCTAGGCTGCAAGTGCGCACTGGTGGCTCTTACTGAGCTTCTCATCTACCACCACCCCCAAGTCCTTTTCTTCAGGGCTGCTCTCAGACCAGTCCCTGCTAACCTATATCAGTGCTTGGGATTGCCCCTATGCAGATGTAGGACCCTGCACTTGGTCTTGTTGAACCTCATGAGGTTGGCATGAACCAACCTCTCCATCCTGTCAAGGTCCCTCTGGATGGATCCCTTCCCTCCAGTGTGTCAGCCACACCACACAGCTTGGTGTCGTCAGTGAACTTGCTGAGGGTGCACTCAATGCCACTGTCCACGCCACCAGTAAAGACATTAAACAAGACTGGTTCCAGTACACATCCTTGAGGTACTCTATTTGTCTTTGGCCTTCACTTGGACATGGACCCACTGACAGCCATTCTTTGGGTGAAGCCATCAAGCCAGTTCTTTATCCACCAAGTGGTCTATCTATCAAGCCCACATTCTACCAGCTTGAAGATAAAGATGTTGTGTGGTAAAGTGTCAAAGGCTTTGCCCAGGTCAAGACAAATGACATCAGCTGCCCTTCCCTTATCTACTGATGTTATGACCTTGTCACAGAAGGCCAACAGGTTTGTCAGGCATGATTTGCACTTGGTGAAGCTGTGTTGATTGTACCCAATCACCTCTTTGTTATTCTTCTGCCTCAGCAGTGCCTTCAGGAGGATGTGCTCCATGATCTTACTAGGCACAGAAGTGAGAATGACTGGCCTATAGCTCCCTGGATCATCTTTCTTTCTCTTTTTGAAAATGGGGGTTATATTTCCTCTTTTCCAGTCCTGGGAACTTCACCAGACCGCCATGACTGCTGGAATATAATAGAGATCTCACCTGCCATTCCCTCAGTACCCATGGCTGTATCCTGTCATGTCCCATGGACTTGTACACTCTTAAGCTCTTCAGATGGTCAGGAATCTGATCTGCACTTACAATGGACAGTTCCTTCTTTCAGCCCCTGCCATTATCTTATGTGATTTCAGCAGTGTGGATAGAGCCCTTGCCAGTGAAGACTGAGATAAATAAGTTATTGAGAACCTCAGCTTTCTCCACGTCACTTGTCACCAGTTCTCACATTTCCTTTCTGAGGAGTCCCACAGCTTCTCTAGTTTTCCTTTTGCCATTTGGCATCTGGTACAGATGATTGCACTTGTCATGATGTCAGCCCTATTTTACACCCCAACAAATTCATTGTTGTAAGATGTTAATTTTTTATACAATTCTCATATGAAAGATAACCAATATAGCTTATACAGAAGAAACAAAAACATTGTTGTCTCTGTGAAAAAAAAGCTGCCCCAAGGAAAGAATGCTATATTCCAATTTCCATTTCATCTGGATTCATTTACGTAGTTTTAAGTGTCATAACGAATAATCTTGACAAGATACAAAATCAAAGAGTACCATAAGGATCAAATCGTTATTAGACAGGTTGTTACATACAAAGCACTGATTTCTAGCAACACCAAGTAACTCTTTGTGTTATGTGCCAGCTACATTCCATTATTTGTATTAACATAAGATGATAAACTAGAGAACACTGTATTACACAAAGCAGCAGTCTCAAGGTACAATGAAGCTGACTGTCACAGAGACATTATTCTAGAATATGAAACGGTATTCGAGAATTTTAAAATTAATTTTGAAAATAAAGGAAAGGAGAAGATCAGGTCTGCTGAGGCAGCAGGCTAGTAAGGAGGGAATACAGCCTATCAGTGGCAGAAATGCAAGCAAAAATAGTCTTTTGCAAGTTCCAGCCCAGCACTACATAGTCTGACACTGATTTAACTGACCCTCCTCATTATACAAAAGTTGTTTTTCCTAACTTTCTGTGGAGCTAGTGCTATTTAATACCATCACCATATGCATGATACCAACAATCAGTGTACATTCTCTGCATTTTTTCCCACTTGAAGCAATGCAACAACTTAAGATTATCAACAGTATAGCACTCTGCTTCTGTGTGGTTTCCCCAATGTCATTATTAAAACAGGATCACAATTGTCACTATAGATCAGATTTTCATTTAAAACAACTTAGGTATTTCAGGAGTCCAAAATCTGTTTCCAGCTAAAATCCTTTCATTTCAATATGCAGACACATAACAGAAGGATTTCCGTGTGCATATGTTTGTCTTGCAATGTTTTTCCTTTACAAAAGCTAATGCTTTAGCTCTACTCAGTATTTCCAGATATTACTTACAAATAATCCATCATTAAAGAACTCCCCACATATATGTTTACTCGATTAATAACTCACATTTTAAAAACTGCTAAGAACATCTTCCTTAGCAACAGCTTTCCACCAAAACAACACTAACATTATCAGCATCATTAAAACTAGGAGGAAAAAAGCCTTTCATTCTGTGCTATTGCAGCAAAGGTGTAACTCATGCACTGAAGCTATTACTGCACAGCGGAGTTTTGGAATGATTTTTTATGATAGTGTACATCACAAAATAAGTCTGAGGTTGAGGTTCATCAGATCTCAATTAAATTTCAAGTGTACAGTAGATTTATAGCATTTAGACACTGATTTCTGAGTACACGTGATTGGACAAACAACCAAATTCCTACCACTTATACATTAACATTGGGTGGGCTGAAATCTGAAGCATGGCTGTACTTGAAACATCACAAAATACAGCTTTTGTGTAGTCTCTCCTTTTGAAATTCTATTTTTTTGTAGTTGAACTAAGAGCTGGTAATGAATGCTGCATTTTGTAAAATTCATAGTACTTTGGCAGTTGCAATAAAGTATTTCAGAATAGTTTAAAATTTTAGATATAAGTAGGCATAGGCATAGTGTATATCCAGAATTAGCTGCTGAAAGGTGACACTTCTTCAAACAGTGTGAATACGCAGACAGTTCTTTAAATAAGTCACCTGTAAAACAGAAATAGCAATAGCCACCACAAGATGAACAGAGATTATCTATCTTCCAAAGCAGATAAATTCAGCACACTCTAGGTCAACATATATGGTTTTTAGAATACAAAATACAAACACGAAATCTGAGTTCTGAAATTTTCTTTTTGCCTTTACATTTCACCAAGAAGATGCTTATTAACAACTTTCTAGGAAGCAAGGAAACAGCAGGAAATTTACTTGTTATTTGACATTAAGATAAAATATTCCTTACCTAATATTTTCCTGATTCTATTCCAAAACACAGGTCACTGAATTAAGGTTGCATCTTTATGGACCTACATAACCTTTTTCAAGGTTACACTGGTATTCTTACCTTTCACTTATGCAGGATAAATCAGCTGCTGCCTTTAAATGAAATTAAGCTCTAGCTGTACCTCAAACTGTACTAAAAGTTCAATGTCCAAAGATAGCACAATAATAATGCTAATATCAGAGGCCTCCTACCATACAGATTAATAATGAAGTATAAAAATCTAAGGGATAATATCTTATGCTGATGGGAGTAGGAAGAAAAAAAAAAAAAACAACTATTGTTCTGAGAGCCTTTGTTTACTGTATTTTGTGCCAGGAGCATAAGACATCTGCAGTAGAATATCGTAACATACTTCAGTAGCTTTCATTCTCTTTACAAGAACGGCACAGCCAGTCCCTCGTCCAGCTTCTTTTCAAAGTGTATGCAAATACACATACCAGAACTGAAGGCAGAAATTGGCATCTCCTTGCTGCTGAGTCTTTGCCAAACAGCTAAGTCTGCTTTAAGATGCAGTAGTCAAAAGCACAAAGTAGTTACTGTGAGTTTATTCTCCTTCTGTGATAACAATATCTCTCTATACTTATTCTTCCCTAGCTTAGTGACCACCTATCATCTGGATGTACTCAAAATATCTCAGCAACCCAGTTTTATGAAGCAAAACAATATCCATACAATCACAACCTTGCAAGATCCTGGAAAGGGCTTGGAGGACTCTTAGGCTAAAACTGGCCACTGAAATTCTGAGGGACACTTAACATGCTCCTTTGGCAACTTCACTGGAATTCTTACTTAGAAAACAACTCAACAACTACTGCAGCCACAAAAAAAAAGTAGGAGAAATTAAAGTTATTAAACAAAATTTTTGGGACTCTGCTTAATCATTTATGCTTTCAGTAAGAAGCAATACACTTTCATGTGATTTCTATTGACTTAGTAATTTATAGTATCTGTGATGAATTAGCAGCAAGCACAATATGATAATATTCTACATATATGCAAGACTTGAGAAGGATGAAATTATATATATAGAGAGAGAGACTCTATAGCAACACACAGTATTTAACAATTATGAGACAAATTGCTCTGAACTGTCTCTTTCACATATTCAGACACTTCTCCTATGCTTTGGTGAGTATCAGTGCCACCACTGCAATACGACAAAATTAGTTGCCATTAATATTTCCCAATTTGTTTTTTTTTGTCTCCAGATCCTCTTGAATACATGCTATTTCTTCCTGTAAATTTATTAGCTATCTCAAATCATACACCAAGGAAGATTTTACAAATGGATTTCATCGAGCTGAGGCACAAATTCTAAATGGTCTAGCCTTCTGCTGGGCAAAAAGGCAACTAGAATGCTCTTACTTCAGTTTCAGCAAAATTAATCAGAAATGCTTGGGTCTGCCTTTTTAAACCCATCTTTATTTAAGTCCTGAAATCACTTTTAAATGGATTTAGCTACATGCCTTTAAGTTACTACTAACACAATGGCAGTCATTTGCAAACAGTAATACATAGAATGAGTATTTTTTTATATACAACATGAAAGTAACTGTCCCTTTGAACCATCTCGCACTATGGTTGCACTACCTACCATTTGTGCCTTTCTTGCTTCTCCAAAATACAGACACAAAACACTAACAGCTGAAGAAATGTAGTATTCAGGACAAGTATTGCTCTGGCTTTACCTTACTTCATCTCAAAGCTTTTATAAAGTAAGCTGTCTGTAAATTTAACAATTAGTAAGTGTAATTAGTCAGTATTTGCATGACTTTACATATGAATTAACGTAAGTAAAGTTACTGTATTCACATGGTTTCATAAAATTCCTGAGTTACAGAAAAAAAAAATTAACTGCCCTGATGGTAACACAATTTGCAACGAGACAGATTTAAAATGACGTGGTAGAATATAAGATATGTAGAAGAGAGAGGGAAACAATAGCGGGATTAGAGATACCATATATTTAGATGATACTTAGTGGCACAATTTAAGTTAACACACAGATCTAAGCTAATTTGTATCAATTCATATCATTATTTTGGTTTGTTGAACAGTGATGTCTAATGATCCACACTCTGAATGTAGCTCAAAAGGAGCTGATGCAATTTATTAAATAATTAATTAATCCTGCAGTTGCTCAGTATCTTCTACATGCATTCTCCATGTAGCTGCCAGGAAGGGGACACTGTGCTACACAGGCCCCTTAGTCTGACCCCATGGGCAGTATTTTCAGTATAATTTTCCACCAAAGATTTAAGAAGTGTATCAAGCTAATCAAGTCAGAAGAAAATAAAGCCACCTTCCCTCATGCACATGTTAAAGATCCAGTGTTTCCTCTGTTTCTATTTTACTTATGATCAGAGGGCTGGAGCACCTCTGCTATGAGGACAGGCTGAGAGAGTTGGGGCTCTTCAGCCTGAAGAAAAGAAGGCTCTGAGGAGACCTTATAGTGGCTTTCCAGTATCTGAAGGGAGCCTACAGGAAGGCTGGGGAGGGACTACTTACATGGTCTAGTAATGTCAAGACGAGGAGTAATGGGTTTAAACTGGAAGAAGGGAGATTTAGACTGGATGTTAGGAGGAAGTTCTTTACAGTGAGGGTGGTAAGACACTGGAACAGGTTGCCCAGGGAGGCTGTGGATGCTTCCTCCCTGGAGGCGTTTAAGGCCAGGCTGGATAAGGCCCTGAACAGCCTGCTCTAGCGGGAAGTGTCCCTGCCTACGGCAGGGGGTTGGAGCTGGATGATCCTTGAGGTCCCTTCCAACCTAAACCATTATATGATTCTATGTTTGTCTGAGTCTGCTTTAGAAAGGTGAGCAGCATAATTCCAGGGCTCACGTGTGCAGAACAAAGCAGCAAAACAAGGTAAAAATTTAGCTCGCTTGAACTGTTAGGCTTAGCTGGCGGAAGGTTGTACTGAGAGCTAAGAAAATTAGACCAAACATTCTCATCTTTCTCAACACCATCTCTCGAAAAATTACTGACTTCTGCCTTCAATTCTTTCTTATCCTGCACACTTAAGGTCCCCAAATACTTTCTTTTTGTTTTCTTAGCCCAGGTATCTTTCAAGCACCAGGAAAATAGTTTCCATTGTTGTAGCTGGAGGTAAAAGATCACGCAGCATGGGAGAGATGCCTGGGGGACTGGAGCAAAGACAATGTCATTCCAGTCTTCAAAAAGGGCAAGAAGGAAGATCCGGGAAACTACAGGTGAGTCAGCCTCATCTCCATCCCTGGAAAGGTGATGAAACAGAATCCTAGAGAAAGGATTTTTTTAATTTTTCCAAGGAATAATTACTTTTCCTTTCCTAAAACCAGGTGTGATTTGGAGCCAGAGAAGCAAGAGTGAAAAACGCTGTGGGACAGACAGCAAAAGATGAAATCTGTGGAAAAGGAGAAAGTCCAAAGACTATGGTTATGACAAATGGCTGTGTGACATAAAAACACTAGGAAAATGAATGCTAGAGGTATTTGGCATAGATGCTGTTTCAAGGAAAGCAAGGGGAAAAAACAAACAAACTCCAAAAAAACCCAGAAGGGCAGTAAAACCTAAGGCAGCTCAGAAACTCTTCTAGCTCATAGAAAGCCAAACCCATGTTGTGAGGTGCATCAAAAGGCATCATTCTTACAGCAGAGATATCCTCTCCAGCACAGTGACAAAGTGGGGAACCAGCACATTTCTCTTAGGATTTGCATTTATCACCTGTCCAGGAACACACTTAAAACTTCTAAGGAAGTCTCTTCAGTGCTGGTATCATAGCTCATCATCTCTTGGAAGCCAACACAAGTTCCTGATAAGAGCTGATGGTGTGCTCCATATTGACTTAGGCAAAAATCCATCCTGGCTCCTGACAACAAGAGTATGATAGGTTTTGGACTTTCATTTTCTACAGCACAACAGTGTATCATAGAAACACAGAATCAACCAGGTTGGAAGAGACCTCCAAGATCACCTAGTCCAACCTATCACCCAGCCCTATCACAATTCAAGTATTTCATGTTAAAAAAAAGCACTTTTCATTTCATGACATACTCCAAACTCACATATTCCATATCCAGGTGACATGACCGGGGGAGAACTACTATAATCACAGAATCACTGAACCTTAGAGGTTGGAAGGGACCTGCAGTTATCATTGAGTCCAACCTCCCTACCAAAGGAGAGTCACCTAGGGTAGTTTGCACAGGAGCGCAACCAGGCGGGTTTTGAAAGTCTCCAGAGAAGGAGACTCCACAACCTCTCTGAGCAGCCTGTTCCAGTGCTCCATTGCCCTCATCATAAAGTTTCTCTTCATGTTGAGGTGAAACCTTCTATGTTCCAGTTTGTAGCCATTGCTCCTTGTCTTACTGCTGCAGAGCACTGAAAAGAGATTGGCTTCATCCTCTTGACACCTACTCCTCAGAAATTTATAGACATTGATGAGATCCCCTTTCAGTCTTCTCCAGACTGAACAGCCCCAGGTTTCTCAGTCTCTCTTCATAGGGAAATGCTCAATTCCTCCAGTCATCCTTGTGGCTCTCCAGTGG
>WAAF01005250.1:11941-22097 GCA_013400475.1 Tricholaema leucomelas | reverse complement strand
CTCACATTAATTAATTATCCCTTCATAACAGCATGTAAACTTTGCAGATTGAGTCTTTTATAGGATTACTCCTATGAATAAAGGCTATGCAGTTTGAGACAGGTTTGCAAATCACCAGGCCAACATCTCACTAACAACTATTTTCCCTGTACCATATTTCCATTTTTGACACTATCTCTTTATTTGCATGTAGTCTCTATATATTAGCAACACATAAACATGAAATGTAAATATATAAATAAATTACTTCCTTTGGTGCAATCTCAAGTTTAAACTCAGATTTTGTTATCGTTCCAAGTGTGTGGTTCATTTTTTTTCCTCTCTTTTCATCTGAGCTAAACAAATTATGAAATAAAGTCCATCATGCTCATGAGAAATTTGCATACTGAGATAGCAAGCTATCTTTGGGTGTGGGTGATCAGGGTCTAGTAAAGAAAATTAACAAGAAAAGATCAAATATGGCTCAAATTAATTCAAGGAGAAGACAAAGAGAAGAATTGTAACATTCTCCAAGTATGCCCAGATATGTCCCCTGGGATGGATCTCTGCAGTTTTCTTAGCTGAACATGGAACCCCTCAAACTATGACAAGAAAAAAGACAAGAACTTAAATCTAGAATCATAGAATCACAGGATTGTCAGGGCCGGAAGGGAATGTCAAGGATCATCTAGTTCCAAGCCCCTTGATATGTGCAAGGAAACTTTCCACTAGATTAGGTTGCTTGGAAACCCATCTGGCCTGGCCTTAAAAAATTTCAGGGATGGCGCTTCCTACACATCTTTGGGCAACCCTTTCCAGTGTCTCACCACTCTTATGGTGAAGAACTTCTTCTTAACATGTAATTTAAATCTGCCCTCCTCTAGCTGGGGTCCATATTCATTCACTAACTAACATCTACACACGCTTTATATTTGACTATATTATCTGCTAATGCTGATCGCCCTTTTGTTGAATCTATACTGAATCCAATCTACAGAAAAACACTGAAGGGGAGATTATTTAATTATAAATTAAAATCAAATTCTCTCCATGCAAGTATAGTTGTGCACTGTATCTATTAAGAATTCCTAGACTAGCGGAAGTACCTGGCAGTGTTTGCATAAGTAAAGAATGAGGCACATCAAAAGTGTCAGGTTAGGAAATGGTTAAGTTGCACTCCAACAGATAGTTGAGATTGCTTCGCAGTCCTTCAAACTTAAACACCAGAAGCTTCAGAAGCTTTATTTTGAAGATGTTTATCAGGCACACAGAAAGAGCCACTTATTTTGTTTTCCCATAATTTTATGAAAGATAGGATTTTCGTTGAACCATTTGTGGAAATAGGTCTATAACTTTATGTTCATTCAATTTTTCAATGTTAGTCTCTCCTGAGAACTCACACACACACACATATTAGTGGAAATCACGTTACCACATTTTTTTATGCTACTATGTTTCATAAGTATGCGTAATACTAATACCTCTACTGCTGTATTACTTTACTCTGGCAAGACTAACCCTGAAGTACTGTGTGCAGTACTGGAGTTTTCAGCTCAAGAACATTGGAACAAGCCCACAGAAATTATCTGTGGGCTGGAATATCTCTTCTACAAGGACAGGCTGAGGGTTGAGTGTTCTCAGATTGGAGAAGAGGAAACTCAATAGAGGCCTTATTGCAGTTTTACAGTATTTAAAAGGGAGCCTATAAGAAAGATGCAGCTATACTTTCCATCAGGCCCTATACCAATATGGCTTGTGCACAAAGAGGTGGTAGAAGCTTCAATCTTGGGTATATTCAAGGTCAGGGTGGATGGGGTTCAAGCTACCTGATCTAGCTGAAGATATCCCTGCAGAAGAAGGTGAACAAGATGACCTTTAAGGGTCTCTTCCAACCCAAACTATTGTGTGATTCTGTGGCCACAAGAAAACACAGACTCCAGATGATTCAATATGAATCTCACAAGAGAAGTTTATTGTTGGTTCTGCCTCTGTTTATATAGTTTTGAGCATAGAACACACATCTACACATTA
The DNA here is from genome assembly GCA_013400475.1 of Tricholaema leucomelas. Classification (NCBI taxonomy): domain Eukaryota; kingdom Metazoa; phylum Chordata; class Aves; order Piciformes; family Lybiidae; genus Tricholaema lacrymosa; species Tricholaema leucomelas. The sequence goes on along the minus strand of WAAF01005250.1, from coordinate 20,087 downwards.
GCATAATCTAGGTGAGTACAGCCCAGTCTTGTTCTCCCCTCCCTGTGGGAGGCATCCTGAAGCTGTGAGAATGAAGGTCAAATGCTAATACACTTCTTGCTATTATTCCTTCTTACATTGCATTCCCACATGATTCTATGATGAACTACTGCCACAAAATTCAAAGGTTACTAAAGAAGTTCTCAGAAGACTGAGAAATTCGGCCAGAAGGTGGCCACAGGAAGGATGTCAGCCTCTCTTCCATGAGGATTCAGAAAAGCACATTCACGTGTATGTTTTAGTTCAACAACAGCAACTTAATAGGTGGCAGATCCTAGCTCAGGGTTGATCGTAATATTTATTGTAGCTAATAAAACAAATATGTCTGTCTTTCACCATGCTACTCATTTTCCCACCACAGTTTCTTCCATAGCTTTCCTAACTTTCTCTGAGACAGCAAGTCTTCAGCCCTCTGTAAAAGAAGCTAGAGTGATTTGTTTTTCCACATCGTAGTCTCTCCAGTGGCATTGTAAAGCCTCTGCAAATAGACTCTTAAGGAAGAGAAGATAAATGTGGACTCTCTGGCTACAAGGGGTTTCAGGGAATGCAGGTGTAGTAGTTTACATCTGAAAACAATTTTTCCCTGCCTGAGTCAGAATTTTTTGTTTGATTTCTTAAGGCATGCACAGATACATATGTCTGTTCATTTATACACATACATGTGTATGTATATATGCATACTTAGTCTTATAACAAAAAACGACAAATATAAACGGCTTCTTAATCAAGTCAGAGTTTTTTTGTCAGTTTTCTACTGCAGCAGGGATCTTGCTGAATTTTACAGGCTCCTTAATGTGAAATATGCTCCATCTGTTAATACCAAGATTCAATGTTATTTCAAAAGCATATCATCTACATTTCATTTTGCTTCTCCTATAAAATCTGCAAAAACACCATGTTTATAAGATGAATCATTTAATACATCTAAACAACTAAGTCATGCATGCCCAAAGGAATCTTATATTGAAAACAATATTTTAGCAGTTTGAATGCAACTTTATCTTTGAAGAAACAGCTTATAACTAGTGATGGTAGGATAATGTTTCTTCCAGAGCAGATCTTAAACCCCATGGCTCTTCTGTTCCATTATTTTACATATTTTGTTATAGTGGCAAGATCACTTTCAAGAAAAAAAGTTAAAAGACTCACATAGCATCTTAAATTGTTCTTTATATTAGAAGAGAGACTGCTCCCTGGAGAAGTTTGTCTAAGAGATCAGTCAGCACTAAGAGTCATATACTCTTCCATATGCAGGTATAAACACTAAAGCAAGCAAAAAAAATGCAGCTACGAGTCAGTACTGCTTTATGCACTGATCCTAGATGTTTCTGTGTCCTAGGTTGATATTAGCATAGGATGTGAATTGGTTAAAACTCTCACCACACAGGTGGTGTCAGAAGACATTAACAATGATCATAAGAGGGTATTCATAGTATTTGCATCAGAGAAGATGCTAAAGATAAAAGTTTAAACACAGAAGAGAAATTGTTTGTTTCAGCTTCATCTCATGGTGTCAGCAGTACAGACAGCCATGGAGCAGGTCATTCAGAAAACTCTCTGATGCTGTATTCCCCTTGCACAGCTCATCGAGTTGGGGTTTGCTCTCTTGTGCCTGAAGAATATGTTCCATTAAGGTACCAAACAGCAGAGAAAGAAATGACAGGCACCCTTAGCTGTCCCAGCAGCCCATTCTTGTCTGAATGAATGTCTCCAGAAAGTGTTAAAAAATTATTGTTATCAATAGTAAACATAGTGAAGAAATCTGCAGTATTTCTCATTTGGACACCTTTCAGTGTTGTGATCCTCTCTGCTTGTAAGGAACAAAGGTGTGGTTTTCACTGAAGATATATCCATTACTTAGGCTGAGGAGAACACTCAGTGTAGCTTATCTGTAAAGCCTGAATATGACCACATTGAGCATAAGAAGCTACAGAGTATGGAAGAACCCTATTCTACTTGTTCAGGCTCCCACATAAAGACAGTAGGAGAAAGGGGCTTTAGCTCTGACAAGTCTCACTTTTCTGGCAACAAGAAGCTCAATTCTGCTGTTTTGGTGGATTTTGTGGTCATCCCAAGTTTCTGCTATTTGTGTCATGAGTACTGTATTTACACTGGCCATATGTTAATACATTCTCTTAACACCCAAAAATGCCTTTTGTGACAGGTTTGACATTAGCATTTTGGCTGTTTGTTGGAAGTTTGTGTCACTTACTCTATTCCTGTGGGTGGTGTGATGGTTGTTTCTATTTCTTCTGTAGCTACTTATAGCTTTATACTTTTATGTTAGAAAAGTTCAGAGCCAAGCAGGTCTTGGGAAGGCTCAAATGGTCTTTAGTTCCTGAAGAACTTACCCAACAGTCTATAGGACCTCAGAGAAGCCTGTTGTGCTCACAGAGGGAAAAGTCTTTTTAGAGGCAGTCTGGAACACTATAGTTCTTCCTGAAGCTTTCAGAGGTCTTCTACAAAACATCGAACTTAGGCAATGAATGACTTTAAAACTGAGACTATATTTTTCTTTATGCTGAAAATTATCAGGATAAAACTTTTTTTAACTATTATTTTGAATAATCCACTTCCTAAGGCTATCCTTTATTTTTGTCAGTTTAACCCTAACAATTTTTTGAACACTGATTTTTATATAAATGTTTATAAATTAATAAATTAGCTATAATCTTCTATAGAATCATTCAAATGCAGAGAGATATATAAAATGTAACTAAATAGTTGTGTAGGCTTTATCTCTTTGGAAAGCTCTTTTCTTCTTCTATTAGAACACTTTTCAAGCTACATTCTATATTAAAAGTAGTAGGCTGTTAATAAAGACCTATATAAATTGCTATACACATTGGTATATAAGAAATTGTTCTGAGCCTCCCAGTTCAAGAAGGACAGGGAGATGCTTGAAAGAGTTCAGTGCAGACCCACAGAAATGATGAAGGAAGTTGAACATCTTCCTTATGAGGAGCAACTGAGGGAGCTGTGGCTTTTTAGCTTGGAGAGGAGACAACTAAGGGGTGACCTCATTCACATTTATAAATATATAAGGGGTGAGTGCCAGGAGGATGGAGCCAGCCTCTTCTCCATGATGCCCAGTGACAGGACGAAGGGCAATGGGTGGAAGTTGAGGCATAGGAGGTTCCATGTGAAACTAAGGAAAACTTTTTTCACTCTGAGGGTGACTGAGCACTAGAAGCAGCTGCCCAGGGAGGTTGTGGAGTCTTCCACTCTAGAGATATTTGAGAACCATCTGGATGTGTTTCAGTGTGAACTGTTCTAGGTGATCCTGCTCTGACAGGGTGGTTGGACCTGTTGATCTTTTGAGGTCCCTTCCAGCCCCTGGCATTCTGTGATTCTGTGATTCTGTGATTCTATGATTTGATTTTTTTTATCTGAAAAGCAACTGCACCAACAGATGATTCTGCTTTGTTAGACATGGCCACCTCACTGATGCTGTACCACCTGTGCAAGGGAGTCGGGATACCGATGTCATGGTATCCGTGTAGACCTTCTCAACCAACTGAACCTGCTAATTAAAACTAAATTAATTTCTGTATATAGTTTTGGGGGCAGATTTTTGGGAAAATAAAATAACTATTTTTATATAAATTCCTGACTCAGCTACATTAATTCCCTGCCTCCATAACAATTACTTCTTGGTTACATAAAGGGGAGATTTTCTCTTCTCCCCACACTGTAATTTGTTTCACTCAGTATTGTTGGTTGCAAAGTCCAGAGCTGGGCAAAAAGTTTTGCTGAGAGGAAAACTCAGGATTTTTAAAAATACCCTTTGTATTGTAGTAGCAACCACTTCTAGGAAACATTTTCTACAAAGAATGACTCGCAGTAACAAGTTCTATACATGTTTTTCAAGAAAGCATAAAGTTAGGTAGGTTTTATGTAAGCCACCTTTATGACTCATTGTAATCATATCTGGGTGTTTTTATGATCAGTGTTGTCTCCTCTGACACTTCTGCATGGTCTTTGGGTAACAAAGAGCAGAATATCTCCTGAAATTTCATAGATATTTTGTTGAATAAAGTAATAAAAAGATCAAGAACATATAATTCAGTCCTTCCAGGGACAATAATAATCACTAAATATATCTCTTACCATTCAGAAAAAAAAAAATCAAGGAAAATTATTATAGTTCATCATTCTCAGAAAAAAATCTGAAAAGTTGTGTTATTAACAAGTTGTGAATCAGTTAAGCATTTTTAGCCATATACACTGAACTTGGGTACAAAAGGAGACTTCGCAGAAAAAGATAACAGAAATGTACACTTTTCAGTATGTCAAGATGCATTTCTCACGTAAAAAAAAAAAATGTTGCTTAATCTGTGACATGTGTTAGCAGCAGCCTAGTGATGATTAAATGCAAGAACATTTTAAATATGAGGAGCTTTCTCAAGACTTTCTCTGAGCTGGAATCCATATTTTGTGAAAACCCATAAGAAGTGTTTCCAACTGATTTCATAGGGGACTCCTCAGGAACAAATGCAATCAAATATGGAATAGGTGTGACTTTAACATAATTTGCATCTTCACCTAAATATAATTCTCTCTTACTTTATGGAGCTCAGTGAAGTAATGGTCTGTCATTTGTGCTGGAGCAATCAAAATGGTTATACGAAATACATGTTTCTGAAACCGTACTAAAATTGACCCATATTCTCCACTCAGATGCCAGCAAGCACACCTTTCATACTTTTATCCCATCTCATGACCCTCAGAAACATTCAGTGCTGAGATGGAACATTTTCTGGAGTCAATGGCACAGAATAAGCAAAGTATATGGGGAAAACAGGTCAGTATCTGTGCCTTTTTTCCTATGGCTGAAAAAAATGATCCTTCTGTTTTCAAAGGAAGTTCACTCTTAGTTGATGGATTATTTTTACCTCTCATGTTTTATATGTAGTGAAATCTCTTATTCACTTCAAGCTCTTCATGAATGAGATTCTTTTTTTCACTTTTTTTCAGATAACTCCAGCAAGCCTCCTTCCCATTTTGCTGAACAAGCCCCTTGCTGCAGGAGAGTAGGCCTAGCAAGATATCTATGTTACATTTACTGCAGCCTTTTACAGGCCTGTGACGTTTAACACTTACAGTAGCTACAAGAGGAGTTTCATCTCTCAGCCCTCATGGGTGAAATGGGACACTTGAGCCTTTTCTGTCTTGACCTTTTACCTTATAAGCTTTCCTCTGTAAGGACTACTTACTTCATATATGACAACCTGATGAAGTAAGCCCCAGTGGGACTCCTTTGGCTTACAATTGTGGGTCTGAGGATGTTTGCCTTGGCAACTATTCTGACATAAATAGTTTTCTCTGCCCTTGGCCAAAGCTATTCCTGCTTGCTCCCATGCCATCCCATTCAGCTGTACTCTGTAATTGACTGGGGCTATGGTTGGGAGATGAACAAGACCAAGAAATCGATTAAAAAGACCCAAGGATAAAAAGAGCTTCATCTTTTTCCAGAATTTTTCAAAATTACCTGATCAATATATTTGTGATCAATTAGTAAACCGTGTTTGCCGCATGAAACCATAAACACCTCTGGCAAAACAAATGCAGAGATGATACAGAGACAATAAACATGAGACCTGAGAGACAGACAGGAACAACTTAAACCAGCTTTGCTGCTAAGATTTGAGTCTGTGGAACCAGGTCCTGATACCACTGTAAAAGCCAAAAATACACAAAATTTCAAAGCTTGCATTTGAACACCATCCATTTTGTGACTGGTGAAAGCAAAGGCCTCTCTTTTTATAACACTGCTTGCAGACTGTTTAATACATCAGAAGCTTGGCAGGATTTGTTTTGTGCTTATCTTTCTTTGAGGGAACATCTGGCTCCATCGTATGCTACCCAATATAATGAAACGTTAGACTCATCCAAATCATGTGAGTTTCAGATATGTGTCATGAAAAGAATCCAACACTTGGGGCTGTTTGGTTGGATAATTTTCTCTCTTTTCCCCTCTGCGCATATTTATTTTGTTAGATTTATCTCTGTTCCATTTTCTTCCTCCTCATGACTGAAGGTTTTTAAATGTTCCAGATGAAGTGTGTGATGGTTTGGGTGTCTCCTGCCCCCCACACTTTAGAAATCACCCAGGCTAGACTCAGCCCACTCTGGAAATTTGAATGAAGCTTATATTTACAGCTGGCACAACTTACAAGCAGATATTTACAGTATATACAGATATATACAGAAATATACAAGGTAAAAAGGTAATACAGAAACACAACAGGCCTCCCAGAAACCTGAGTCCCCAGGATGGGCTCTCAACCACCCCTTCACCTTCCCCCTACCCCTCTCAACCTTACCGCAGTCCCAAGGAAGAATGGAGGTTCAGTCAAGAGGATTAAGAAGCAAAGGTGAAATCAGCCAAAGCAAATGGAGGGTGAGGTTAGAAAGCAAGATGGAGTTCAGCCAGCAGACCGAGCTCCCCAGCAGGCAAAGAGCTGAGAGCACAGCCCAGAGCGAAGTGCCCCAAGCAAAGTGACTTTATCTAATGTTTTGCTTTTCCTTTCTACACATCTCAGCAAGACTGTGAGCGAAGTAGACCTCATCATTGTTTTCATTTCTCAGCCTATTATCTAGCTCCTCTCACCAAAACATTCTAGCTAGGCTCAAACTAGCACAAAGTGTCATCAGATAATATTAAAAAAAAAACCAAAACAACAAAAAAGTCTTTTGATTTCTTAGCATTGCTTCTATATTTAACCTGTGATATATGTGGAATCAAAGTAGAGAGGAGCAAGAATTCTAGCAAGCAAAGCTGTATTTCAAAGGAAATAGATAGAACATGACTAAATTCTGAGTCTCCTGAATATCTCATTTCTATTACTTCTTGATGTGTCAGTTCAAACACCGATCTAATAGTTGAAAATCACTTCTACTTTTAGCATAGCTGAAGCCAGTTTCACAGTCTGCAATACACTGAACTTTGTGATTCAGACTTATTTCTAAACAACATATAATGGAAAAAAAAGCATAGACTATTGTTTGCTCTACATCTTCTACACCAAAGGTGTCACATTTTGGGCCACAAGCTTACCCGGAGGGCAGAAATGACTCCTACTCCTTTCCAGGAGTAAGAATGAAGACACTGCTCACTGATTGGGAGTTCTAAAAGAAATTCTATTTACAAGAACAATTCTATTTACAAAACGCAATCAGGTAAAACGGGTACAAAATCCACTAGGCCCAAACTGGGCTTCTAGAATCTTCCACCCCTTCCACCCTCAATCGATCTGAGGGTAGGGAGAAACTGACACACACACACACACGCCTCCCAGCTGGGCCTACAAGGCCTCAGTGGCTCAATTCCCTGCCCGCCATCTCCCCCACAAACCATGAAAGAAGAAGATGCATTGTTTTCAGAGAGGAGCAGAGGGAAGAAACACAGGGAAGAGAAGGGGCAGAGACCAAGTCAGGCACAGTCTTTTAAGTTGTGATACTGGAAAAGGGAGCAGAACAACACCATTACAATATCCTGGGATGAGCAGGCCCATCTCTCTGGGATAGGCCTCTGTCCCTATGGTTTTATTTAAAGGGGACCTAGCATCCCTCTTCTTCCACAAAAGGGAAACCACAGGGTGAAGACAAATCTTATGTAGTTCCATAATGACAAGTGCAGGGTACTCCATCCAGGGAGGAATAACAACAGGCACCAGTACAGGTCTGGGGATGTCCTGATGGAAAGCAGCTCCATGGAGAAAGACCTTGGAGTCCTAGCAGACAGCAAGCTCTGCATGGGCCAGCAATGTGCCATTATAGCCGAGAGCCAATGCCATTGTGGGGTGCACCAGGAAAAGTGTGGCCAACAGGCCTAAGGAGGTTCTTCACCCCTTCTGCCTTGGTGATACCACTGGGAGCCCCAGTTCAAGAAACAGGGACCTTGTCCTGGAGGTCCCGTGTACCCCAGAAATTTCCTCTCCCTCTGTGGTTTGAATGGGAGAGGAAAAAGGCGCGAACAGACCTGTTTCTCCCTCCCTGCCCTGCAGGCGTGAAGGGGGCAGCAGGGGGGACCCTTACGGCACGAGGAGTGCCCCATGTCGGGCCCGCGCTGCACTCGGCTGAGGATTGGCTGTGAGCTTTTCGC
>WAAF01005250.1:0-11885 GCA_013400475.1 Tricholaema leucomelas | reverse complement strand
TATATATATTTATTAGCACAAATCCTTTTCCAATTACTGACTTAAAATTAGTCAAGTTTACCTGTGCATCCTATTGTGTAGATATTCTCAAACAACCAAAAAGAACCTGCTAATTAAATATAAATTATCTTCTGTATATAGTTTTGGGGGCGGGTTTTTGGGAAATAAAATAACTCTGTTTTTATAAACTCCTGACTCGGCCAAATTAATTCCTGCCTCCATAACAGACCTGCTGGAGAGAGTCCAGTGGAATGCCACAAGGATGACTGCAAGACTTGAGCATCTCCTGTACAAAGAGAGACTGAGAAACCTGGAGCTCTGTAGTCTGGAGAAGACTGAGAGGCGATCTCGTGAATGTATACGAATATCTGAGGGGTGGGCATCAACTGGATGAAGCCAATCTCTTTTCAGTGGTCCACAGCAACAAGACAAGGAGCAATGACTACAAATTGGAACACAGAAGGTTTCACCTCAGCATGAGGAGAAACTTCTTTACATTGAGGGTGATGGAGCACTGGCACAGGCTGCCCAGGGAGGTTGTGGAGTCTCCTTCTCTAGAGTCATTCAAAACCCTTCTGGGTGCATTCCTGTGTGAACTACCCTAGGTGATCCTGCTTGGCAGGGAGGTTAGACTCAATGATCTCTGGAGGTCCCTTTCAACCTCTTCTGTGATTCTGTGAACCTCCTGGGAAGATCATGGGGTAAACCCTCCTCAAAACCAGTTTCAGGCAGAAGAGGAATTAAAAGGCAACTGGGAATACACAGAAGATCATGTCTGATGATTCAGCGACTAGCTCTGTGGACAAAGGTACACCAATGGATGTTGTGTATCTTGACATTGTAATCTTTGGCACACTACATGATATTACTATAGAAAATTCACTGAGATGAATTTTCAGACAGAATAAGTAGATAATGAAGACAGTTGCTGTTCAATCATGCCACAGAATAAACTAGAAGTTCATCTTTAGAAGCTAAGAGGTTATTTTAAAATAGTAATATAAAAATGATTAAAATATTCAGTTTACAATAAGAATGTGCTGGGCTGCATTAAGAGAAGTGTGGCCAGCAGGGCAAAGGAGGTGATTCTCCCCCTTCACTCTGCTGTCATCAGACCCCACCTGGAGTACTGTGTGCAGTTCTGGAGCCCCCAACACAAGAAGGATATGGAACTGCTGGAGCTAGTCCAGAGGAGAGCCACGAAGATGATCAGAGGGCTGGAGCACCTCTGCTATGAGGACAGGCTGAGAGAGTTGGGGCTCTTCAGCCTGGAGAAGAGAAGGCTTCGAGGAGACCTTAGAGTGGCTTTCCAGTATCTGAAGGGAGCCTACAGGAAAGCTGGGGAGGGACTATTTACAAGGTCTAGTAATGTCAGGATGAGGGGTAATGGGTTTAAACTGGAAGAGGGGAGTTCTGGAAGTTCTTTCCAGTGAGGGTGGTAAGACACTGGAACAGGTTGCCCAGGGAGGTTGTGGATGCTTCCTCCCTGGAGGCATTTAAGGCCAGGCTGGATGAGGCCTTGAGCAGCCTGCTCTAGTGGGAGGTGTCCCTGCCTATGGCGGGGGGTTGGAGCTGGATGATCCTTGGGGTCCCTTCCAACCTAAACCATTCTATGATTCTATGAATTAAGGTACAAATAAACCATTGTTTCCAGAAGAATGTACAGATACTTCCATAGAATGTTAAGCATTTCTTTATGTTTAGATAAATCTTCTATAAATTGGTAGAGTCAGCCAAGCTTTCAAACATGTAAAAAAAATAAAAGGTATTTAAGACAGAGAAGAAAGAAAGGTGAATATGAAAGAAAAATATTCCCAAGGGAAAAGGGTAGGAGCATAAGAAATAGAGGCTGCCAATTTTGTGAATAGAGAAGACTACATTCCTAATTACTTAAGTAAACTCAGTTTTTTATGTTATGCTCTGACATCCTGGACCCTTCTTTCATCCTTTATCCTTTATTCACATTTTATGAATCATGTCAATCAACATGATTATCAGCAGAGTTTCTGCTAGGGCACAGCTAAGACCTGGGCACAGCTAAGACCTTTGCACAGCTGCACATGATTCTTGTCATGAACATAGTGTGGTTTGCCCTGTAGTCAATTCTCAAGGCAATAAGATTCTGTAAATAGCCACACAGTACCACCTCAGCTGGAGGTTATGACAGTGTTTTAATTCAATTATACCACCCTGTTTATAACTTCATGACTACAACATCACTCCTTCAGGGGTGAATGCTTCTAGGGTTAACACTTCCTTTAGTTGAGTCACTCTGAAAGGCCAAAGAAACTTCAGTCAACACAAAATATCACTCTAGCATTGATGTTTTCCATTTTAAAAGTCCAATGCGAGTCAGCAGCAGATGTAACTCTGGTTTAAGCAAAAATAAATTTAAATAAATATAAATTGAGTTTAAAATAACAAATTAAAAATCACTTTTCCCATTAGATTTCTACTTGGATGACTCTTTGCATCTCATTTCAGTTCTTTCAGAGTTTAGAGGAAAGGGATGAGGTGAGCAAGTGAAATATTGAAGATCATCATTTCTTTGTACTTTTTTTCAGTCCATCTTAGAAAGGTTACTGAAAGGTGACAGAATGCAAGACAGAACTAATTTCACAGGACTGAAAAATGCTGATAGGAGGTTTCTATTTTTTATTTAAGGCACACCATCATTTTTAAAATATAACAGGCATTTCTCTCTTCCAGCTATCACATTAATACAGTCCTAAATGGAACAAAGTATCCAGAAGTTCCAGCAGCCCAAACAGCTTTAGTTTACAATCTGAGATATATGACTACAATCCTGGGTTAACTCTCAAAAGAGGATATCAGGAGAAAACTCTGGAAATCTATCCCAAATCCTAGATATTATATTTAAAGGATCAATTCCCCTTTGACAAAGACAGGGACTAGCTGACGTAAAGGTGTTTTTCATTTCTATTTCAGTCTCTTAAAAATAGATATATGTGTAATAAATTCAAATTCAAATGCTGCAAACTACACTAGCTGACCATTTACATTTAACTAAAAAACCCAGCTGGCCTGACCTTGCAAAACCTTACATCAGAAGTTGCTTCCTACAAAAGCAGAGCCTCGGTGAGCTGTACTCGAAATGCACAAACAAGATCTGGGGGATAAACTGTTCAGTAATAGCCAGCATCTTCTGATCCTTCCTATCCTCATGACAGATATGAAGCAAGTATATGAAGTCCCTGATGTGCAGTTAAGTCACAGAATCACAGAACTGTCAAGGTTCGAAGGGACCTCAAAGATCATCCAGTTTCAACCTCTCTGCTGTGGGCAAGGACACTTCACACTAGATCAGGTTGCTCAGAGTCACATCCAGCCTGGCTTAAAAAAATTCCAGGATGGGACTTTCAACACCTCTTTGAGCAACCTGTTACAGTGTCTCACCACCCACATGGTGAAGAACTTTTTCCTAATGTCTAATATAAATCTACGCTCTTTTAGCTTGGATCCATTCCCCTTAGTCCCATCACTACCCAACATCTTAAGGCATCCCTCACCAGCTTTCTTGCAGTCCTCCTTAAGATACTGGAAGGCCATAATAAGGTCTCCTTGGAGTCCTCTCTTCTCCAGATTGAATAATCCAAACTCTCTCAGTCTGTCTCCACAGTCATGAAGGCTAAGAAAAAGATTTACAAACTGAAGTCTAATTCTTCCACTTATTCTTTCAGCATGGAGAAGTGCTTCTGGAAAGTCTGCTTTGTAGTTCTTGTGTACACCACGAGACGACTGAAAATGAAAGGGGATGTATTTTGAGATATACAACTAAGTCCTCTGGTTTTCAACAGCTATGCAAGCAATAAAATAAATGAAGCCATTAACGAGTCTGAAATTTCAGAGGAGAAAATTTCAACAATGACTGCTACTTGGACAGTTGTAAATCGAGTTAAAAGCAAGCACAGAAGGTGTAAAAGGAGGAACAATGTGAGGTCTGAAAAATAATTTCTTTGCTCAAAGCCATTAATTTTGCTTTCGAAGTCAAAATTACCTAATGTCAGAAGCCTGCATAACATGAACATTAGACAAAAGAAACCTTTCCCTGAATGTCAGGCAACCTATAACGATCTACAAATGTGAAAGTGCCATCAAATTTTAAAATGTTTTAGTAATAGCTACAAGGGGAACATCTGTTATATTATTTAATTGGAATGATGTTCTAGCACAAAATCTGAGGATCACATGCTAGAGTAAGAGGGGGGACATGACACTTTCCCAGGATGGCCTAAGGAGAGAGAAAGAGGCTTGATTTGTTCTGCATTCATTCACCTCTTCTAATGGCTTTGTTAAAGGAAGTTTTGAATGAAGCTTGATAGCAATATACCAACCAAAGCTGAAACTGAACAAAGCCACTTTTTCCCCTTTTCACAGAAAGAAATGCAGAACTTTTCCCTTTTCACAGAATACTCTTGTCAGAGAAATGGGTTGAACACTAAGAAAACTCAGTGAACTCTAATCTTGTTCTGGTGTCTGTCCTGTAGAGTGGAGTCCAAGAAGGCAATATTGTTTTGATTAATCACCTTACAGAACTGGGTGGCTCCCTGTCTCCTGAGTCACATTTCTCCTTTATTTTGTTTGGTCTGTTTTCTCTGGACTTTCATATTTGTCTTGTGATTAAATCTCAGCAGGTCCAGTAGCACAGAAAGGGAAATAACCACAAACCACAGTTGTGGTGACTTGTATCCTAACTTCCTCCCAACTGAACTTTTGAAAGTTTTATTCATTTGTGAAGGATTTGTGTGGATTTACAAAGAGAAGATTTTGCTTGGCTAACCTGACAGCCTTTTGCGACCAAATGGGTAGACAAAGGAAGAGCTGTGGATATCATATACCTTGACTTCAGCAGGGCTTTTGATACTGTCTCCCATAACATCCTCATAGAAAGTTCAGATGTGGCATAGATGGTTGGCCTGTGAGGCTCCAGAACTCTTCAGAGAGTTGTCATCAGTGGCACACAATCAAATTTGAGGCCTGTAGCCAGTGGTGTTCCCCAGGGGTCAGTACTGGGTCCAGTTTTGTTTGATATCTTTATCAACAACCTGGATGAGGGCATTGAGTGCACCCTCAGCAAGGTTGCTGATGATACAAAACTGAGGTTGGACTGATAGCCTATCAGGCTGTGCTGATCCAATAAGATCTGGACAGGCTGGAGGGTGAAGGCAAAACTTATGACTTTCAATAAGAACAAGTGCAGGGTCCTCTATCCAGGGAGGAATAACAACAGACACCTGTACAGCTTGGGAGCTGTCCTTCTGGAAAGCAGTTCTGTGGAGAAAGACCTTGGAGTCCCAGTGGACAGCAAATTCTGCATGGGCCAGCAGTGTGCCCTTATGGCAAAGAGAGCCAGTGCCATTGCAGGGTGCATCAGGAAAAGTGTGTCCAGTAGGTGTGTCTCTCATCAGAGAGGTTCTTCACTATCTCTACTCTGCCCTGGTGAGACCACATCTGAAATACTGAGCCCAGTTTTGGGCTCCCCAGTTCAAGAGAGACAGGGACATACTGGAGAGAGTCCAGAGGAGAGCCATGAGGATGACTGGGGAATTTTAGCATCTCCTGTACAAAGAGAGACTGAGAAACCTGGGGCTGTTTAGTCTGGAGAAGAGAAATCTGAGAGGAGCTCTTATCAATGTATACAAATATCTGAGGGGTGGGTGTTCTAGTGACTTCTTTGGGGACTAGGGAACACTCTCACACATGGGTACTCCCACTCTGGGTGCACTTTGAATACTTTATTATAGCTTAAATACTAAAACCATAATGAGAAAGGTATACTGGAAACCACAATACCTATGGCTCACATGCTAAGCCATAGAGGAAAGGGTATATGGGAGAAACTACAATGCTAAGATAGACAAATAATCCCGAGTAGCTCTACTGATTGAAGGGCAGGCTATACTCACCCTATCCCACTGGCCAGCAAAGCTCCTGAGATGCGTAGGTAGCAGAGCTGGTCAGCTGCCATCTCTAAAGGCAGGTGTCCCCACCAGGAACCAGCACCTGTTACGCTGGTGAGACTGGTACCGCTCACAGCTCAGCCACCTATGCTCTCTGTTTATATGTGTTCAGAATTCTGTGATGTGTGGCCAGTACATCCCAAAAGGCCAAACCAAGGGGAACCAAGCTCCTCCCTTATTTCACAACTTGTTACATAACGACTTTCTCTACTGCTCATGTGCATTGTTGGCTTTGGTGGTCACACAACCCCCTAGTGAGGAGAGCTTTCATCATCTTCAGCTCCCTTTCCAGCTGATTGTTCTTTGCAGAGCCTTTCAAGGTCATTGCTGGCTCCACATACTGTTTAGCTAACACCACATTCTGGCCTCTGATTATAGGGATAGTACTTGCAGGCTCTGTTTTCCTTAGATTTATCACTTGAGAGCTCACAGACACTGTTCTTTCTCAGGTCTTATCTCTGGTAAGCTGGCAACTATTGGCCTGTTGCCCTAAGTCAGATCAGCTACATACCAATTTCCCTCTTACACTGGGTGTCAAGTGGATGAAGCCAATCTCTTTTCAGTGGTCCACAGCAATAAGGCAAGGAGCAATGACTACAAATTGGAACATGGATGGTTTCATCTCAGCATGAGGAGAAACTTCTTTACAGTGTGGGTGATGGAGCACTGGAACAGGCTGCCCAGGGAGGTTGTAGAGTCTCCTCTCTGTAGCCTTTCAAAACCCTCCTGGATGCATTCCTGAGCAAACTACCCTAGGTGATCCTGCCTTAGCAGGGAGGTTGGATTCAATGATTTCTGGAGGTCTCTTCTAACCTCTAAAGTTCTATGATTCTCTGAGTTTCATCAAGTGTTAATATTTATTAGGGTGTTAATATCACATCTCAATTTTATCTTTGTCCAAAGAAAAATATCATTCACCACCTCTGGTTTTAGAGATATAATGTTTAGTCAACTAATTCAAGGCATCAGTACCTCATTTATAGTGAACTAGATTTTGCCCCCCAGTCCCTTGTAATGCTCCACAGCTAAATATTTTGTCAAACATAGTATCAATATCAGGGATGATATTCACCTCTCATTACTTGAGCAAGGGGATGCTTCACACCTAGATTTAGGCAACCCACATCCTCCTTTACTTCCAGCTTTGCCCAGAGATGGGTTCACAATCAGTTTGTAGCCATGCTGCTAGGAAATGTACAGTATAATTCAGCATGTTCACAGGGACAGAGAAATAAAGGTAGGACTTACAAATTTATCAGGACATGTGGCAATAATACGTGAGTAGACAAGTAGAGGTTTAGTAAGCACAGACACACATACAGCTTTGCAGTTTCTCTAAGTGGGACTTCCAGTCAAAGAGCCTAACTTCCAGGACTCCTAGAGTTTTCCCAAATTCGATGTATAGTGTCCTCTGAAACAGCTTGTACTTTCTGACCCAAAAAGCTGAGATCTGTTGCTGAAGATTACAGACAGCAATGCCTGCAGTTGAAATACTGCTTGAAAACCCTTCTAATTTTTACTTCGGGCTTCCCATATTCTCCTAACCAATTCACAATTCACAAAACTTGAAGAGCTTAGATAAATGTTCCTAGACAAATCTAACAGTTCTTGAAGTTTTTCCTAGGCAGAAAAATCAGGCCAAGCAAAAGGAAAAAGAAAGTAAGAAACTGTCAAGAGGTTGAACTCACCAGCCAGCAGTTAAGACCCGCTTGTGCTACTGCCTTATGTATGAGAGATCTTTGTGCCATTCCCAAGCCACATGCAAATTTCTACAAAGCAATGCAATTCTAAGAAGTAAAACTGGGAGAGAGAACAAGCAGCACTGATTGTGCTGTGGAAGGCAGCGGTTCAGTTACTGGTCTAAATCCAAAAGGAATAAAGTTGAAAAGGATAAACTCTGAAAGAGAAACAATTATTTGATTATTAAACAGCTTTTTTATCCTGAAGGTCACAATTGAGACAATGAAAAGACTCCTGTGAAATCAATTACTCCTATGATTCCTGATTTACATAATCAATGCCACTCAATTTTCTAAAATCAAGATGGGCTTATCAGGACTCTGTCATTTTTAGTGCTTGAAGTGACCACGGCATACAATTCCTCACTTCCAAGAGTTGGCTGGTTCTGACCCAATCTAGGGATAAAGGCAACAAAATTACTTAACCTAAATCCCATTAAAACTTTTGTAAATTGATTCAAATACTCAAACTATTACTTTTGTAATTTTTCTGAGATTCTCTGAATGTTGTTCTTGTCCACAGAACATATTGTATTCATTTTTCTAAGATCTTATAGCCCTAGGAATTTTTTTAAATTTAATTTTACTCTTAATTTAGAAAGAGACTAAAGCCAAAGATGCCTGCAAATAAGCATAAATATTTGCATCACATTTTTCCACTTATAATGAGATTTCTCACCTTTCCATGCAGTGCAGACTTTTCTTTGCCTACAGTGTTCTTTCAGTCAATTTTGTTTGATTTTTTTGAGTCAGACAGAATATTTACAGATGGAAAAAAATGAGGAATACTGAAGGTATATATCTTCATGCAGCTGTTTGAATTTGGAGTTTAAAAGTATTTTTCTTTTTTAACAAATATTAGCCCCTTTTTCACGTGAGTCATACAGAAGCCCTCGCTCCCACACTTAAAATATTTGGCCTGTTTTTTTTTCCAGGTACAGTGTAACTATATTACTAATGCTTTTCAGGTATGACAGATATACTATGAGCATTTCATGGCTATGAAAGAAATATAATACATTTGCTAATATCACATACTGTACAACACCATTTATCATTAATATGACACGGGAATTGAAGACAAGAGTGAGAGCAAGGACAGGACAGGATAAGACAAATCAGGAGCCTTTCTCTTATCAGGAAAGGCTGAGGGACCTGGGGCTTTTTGGTTTGGTGAAGAGAAGACTTTGAGGGGATCTAATAAATGTTTATAAATATCTGAGGGCTGGTTGTCAAGAGGGAGCGGACAAACTTCTCAGTTGCACCCTGTGATAGGACAAGGGCTAATGGATATAAACTACAGCACAGGAAGTTCCATCTCAACATGAGGAAGAAATTCTTTACTGTAAGGGTGACAGAGCACTGGAACAGGCTGCCCAGAGAGGTTGTGGAGTCTTCTTCTCTGAAGGCTTTCAAGACCTGAGCAACCTGAGCTAGATTCTATGGTCCTGCTCTGGCAGGTGGGTTGGACTCAATGATCTCTGGAGGTCCCTTCCAACCCCTAACATCCTGTGATCCTGTGAACTCTTGAAACGGTAAAAAGCTGAAAGTATTTGGTTTAAGACCTAAGGAAATAGTCATGAGTTAATAATTATGGTTTAATTCCATTTTCCTTTTAATCTTTATATCTAATAAAATAAAGCAGTGTCAAAGTGCGCTCAGTTTTCGGATTGGCCTGGGGAGGAAATCAAAGTTTCTTATTAAACTATATAATCCTTACTTTTGAGACTACATCTTGTGAGAGAGAAGAAAGCAGCCTTCTTTTTGGATAGTTAATACATTTGTAGTTTAATAAAATGAGGAAAAAAATCTACTGAGATACCAAGTTGAAAGGAGGTTTTGCATCAGAGATTCAGTATTATCTGTGGGCCATGTGCATCCACTTTTCAGATAGTAGCTGAAGATTAATGCATATGTGAGCAAACAATCTCTTGAGAGAACTAACAAAAAGTTCAAACAGGCAGGAATATAAAGGTCTACATAACTGCCAGGTAGAAAGGAGGTTGAATAATAAGAATCATAGAATCATAGAATCAGTCAGGGTTGGAAGGGACTACAAGGATCATCTAGAAGAATTTATTACTGTTATTATTAATGAAGAAGCAATAACAATAGGGGAAAAGCACTGTGAATATAATTTAATTGTGAAACAACAAAAAGAAACAATGTTCTCTATGTGCAACAAACATGAAATAACCTAGAACAGCATGCTTAGATTAATGTAAACCTCCAATTTAATTAAACATTGAAATATTCTCTGAGTTTAAATGAGGGTAGTAATAACATGAGGTTCTTGGAAAGCTGCATCACACATGGGAAAACACTGAACAAAACTATGGAAACTGTGAGGACACTGCACTGCTAAACAATGACTAGAATTAATGATGTAATCAAATTCCATCTGAGGGTTAAGCATTCATGTAGGACAAGGAGAGGTAAAAGCAGAAGATGTTTCAGTAGAAATACTCTTCCACAGACTCTACAAATCTGTACGTGGCCATAAAAGACTTTTCCTTCTCCATGGTACTCTTGTTCATCCAAGAAAGACAGAAATTACCAGAAGCTTTGCAAAAGCTCCCTGGTGGAAAGGTATAAAATGTAGATGTGTGGTGAAGCCAGAATAAAACAGTAAAAGAAGCTGAGTAAAGCATCCAGCCAAGCAACAGCTGTCTAGGTTAATCCAACAATCTTTCTGATCAGTGTTTCTTTTCACCGTGCTTTTTTCTACAGTTCTGTCTTCTGTCATCACCATGCTGCTTTCTGAAGTCATTTTCAATGAAAACGTTCATCCATGTTCATCCACCTCTACTCTGTACCAAGAATCTCATTCCTTTGTTCTCAATTCCCCAGGACTTTTCAGGATCCAGGATAGAATTTCCCTAGCTGGCTTTGATATGACTCATGAACTTAGTCGAATTTATCACGTAAACATGGCCTTTAACACATACAAAGTAATCCAGCATGTATTCAGTGTTCTTGATCCTGAATTCGTGGTGCATGACAGATTCAGGAGCAGTTCTAAATCAATTATTGTGCTATGAAACCTGTGAATTATTCATTTGAGGCTGGAAAAATACTGTCTACTCAATTTTATTCTGATTCTAATATCTATATTCTGCTGCAGAAAGAGAAATTTCAGTTCCCTTTTTAATAAAAGGAACAAAAATGAGGAGGAAATATTCTCTTGATGTCACAAGCACAAGTTTCTGTTCTCTTCATGCTTATATTTTTCTTTTATTGTTGAACAATTGCCTTGTATGATTGTCAGGAGCAGATGTTGCCTTTGTTTTGCTGAGTACGTGAACAATTTTCACATAATGGGTTTGAGAGTTGAGAAATAAACAGTGCAGGTTCTTAAGGGCTTATTAGTTAATCATTAACAAAAAATCCTCATTTCCTCAGAGGAAGTTTTCTCAGAGCTCATCTGAAGAGGGAGATGTCTGGCAATAGTTTTTTGAGGATCTATAACACAGCATATCACTGCTGCTTAAAATAACATTATTTGAAACAGGCAATCACAAGTCAACTGGGGTTAGGAGCATCATGCTATCTTGTCGCGACTGCTCTACCTGTGGCCCAGTAAGATCTGCTCCAATCAGATTTTCCTGTACTTCTGTATTATTCACAGTGCAGCCTGAAATGCAGACAACTTTCAACTCTCACAGTATTTATTGATTGCTCACTTATAAAGAAAGCTTCCAGAACAGAATGGTGAGTTTTAGCCATGGAAATGTGTGAAAGTCAGTCTTGAGATTGACAACATTGTTGTGAAGATCAGGGAAGTAAATACACTCTGAAAATATTGTTTTCTTTCTCTTGAAAAAAAAATAATTCACTTCACATATCAAAAAGATACAGGAATTAATTTTCACATATTAGACATGTGAATATTGATAAGGAAAATTGTTGTAGCTACTAACTACTACTCCATTATCTAATTAAAAAAAGACCTTTCAGTTTTGAGAAACTCATTGAATATATCTGTCTTATGTCTAAAGATTTATTACAGTATTTAGATGAAGTCCCAAAAGAGATGATGCCAAAGATGGTAGGACAGGGATGAAGAGAAAGGAAGCTGTGATGGTTTGGGTATCCCCCGCCCCCTCACAACTTTTGAAATCACCCAGACTAGATTCAGTCAGGTCTGGAAATTTGAATGAAGCTT
>WAAF01005249.1:48863-71569 GCA_013400475.1 Tricholaema leucomelas | reverse complement strand
CTCTTCTCCACCCTGCACAGCCCCAACTCTTTCAGTCTGTCCTCACAGCAGAGCTGCTGCAGCCCTCTGGGCATCCTCATGGCCCTTCTCTGGACATGCTCCAGCATCTCCACCTCCCTCCTGTAACAGTGGCTCCAGAACTGGATGCAGTACTCCAGGTGGGGTACTGTGTCCAGTTCTGTAGCCCCCAACACAAGGGCAACAAACTGTTGGAGTGAGTCCAGAGGAGGCCACGAAGATGCTTAGAAGGCTGCAGCAGCTCTGCTAAGAGGACAGGCTTTGAGAGTTGGGGCTCTGCAGCCTGGAGAAGAGAAGGCTTCAAGGAGACCTTAGAGTGGCTTTCCAGTATCTGAAGGGAGCCTACAGGAAGGGAGGGACTATTGACAAGGTCTTGTAATGACAGGATGAGGGGGAATGGGTTTGAACTGGCAGAGGGGAGATTTAGACTGGATGTTAGGAAAGGGTTCTTTGCAGTGAGGGTGGTGAGACAATGGCACAGGTTGCCCAGGGAGGTTGTGGAGCACAGAATCACCCAATGTTGGATGATTCTGTGCTCCACAACCTCCCTGGAAGTGTTGCAGGCCAGGTTGGATGAGACCTTGAGCAAACTGTTCTAGTGGGAGGTGTCCCTGCCTATGGCAAGGGGTTGGAACTGGCTGAGCCTTGAGGTCCCTTCCAACCTAAACCATTCTATGATTATATTTCCCCCTCCCTGTGGCCTATTACAACTTTGGAAATTCCTGGGAGGCAAAAAGGGACATGTTCACTGTCCAGCATTTGTCCTAGGCATAAGAGAGGCCTCTCTCACAGCCAGAGCAGGGTGAGAACATAGACAGCTGTTGCTGTTTATGCTCTTGGATTGTGCTGGCTCCCCCCAGAGAAGGTATATGCACAGTGGCTCATACATTTAGGACCCCCATAGCTCTGGTGCTGCTACAGCTCTTTTGCCTTCTTGCTTCCCTGCCGGGAGTAGCAATTATGTGCCTGCTTTCTTCCCTCCAGAGATGAAGCTCAGAGTCAGCCCATGAGGATCATGCACGGTTGATACTCTATGCCTTGTTGACTCACACATCAACAATAATTTCTTAATATCTTTGTACTTCTTAACCTACTGTTTCTTCTCATTACTGACACTGAAAGTACATCTGTGATCTCTGCTGAAAACCCAGGCTGCTCAGGAGGCACTGTGGGTTCACTGCTTAGCATCACAAGATCTTTATCATCTCTTTATATACTTTAATGTTTGGTCTCGTTTATATGCAGTTGTTTCTTGCCCCCAAGGTATCAAGATCTGAACTAATTTCTTTCATGCCTTAATGCCCTAAACCTGTGGATGTCTTGCACCATAGAATCGTAGAATCATAGAATCGACCAAGTTGGAAGAGACCTCCAAGATCGTCCAGGCTAACCTAGCACCCAGCCCTAGCCAGTCAACTAGACCATGGCACTGAGTGCTTTGCTTGAACATCTCCAGGGACAGTGACTCCACCACCTCCCTGGGCAGCCCATTCCAGTGCCAATCACTCTCTCTGCCAACAACTTCCTCCTAACATCCATCCTGGCACAACTTGAGACTGTGTCCCCTTGTTCTCTTGCTGGTTGCCTGGGAGAAGAGCCCAGCCCCACCTGGCTACAACCTCCCTTCAGGTAGTTGTAGACAGCAATGAGCTCTGCCCTGAGCCTATGCTTTTCCCCTTATTTTCTTTCACCAGCTGGATGCATGCAGGTATCAATGACAGATGGGAGACAATATAAATTATTTTCTGATAGTGGGAAAAAGATTCAGGGAGATACAGGGAAAAGGGTTGGATATTGGATAGAATGAAATCAATATGCAGAGGGGTAACAGATTGTATATGGAGATTGGGTTTCTTTCCCACATGTAAAACCACTCATCCCTGCAGACATCAGCTACTGAGCTTCATCTCTCTCGGTAACCAGCACCAGTGTCACCATCTGCTCCCTGGTGCTTCCATTGCACAACAGCCTTGCTCTTCTCAGCCTGCCAGGGAGTCAATTGCTTCAACTACACTTTTAAAAAGCCATTCTACTACTTTTCAAATGGAGTCCATAAGGAAGTGAGTAGGAGTCAAAGGTTTTAGCAGGCATGGTGAGAAAAGAGTCACAAAACACAGATAAGACACTGAAGTGCTGAGGGAGAAAGAAAAGCCAGAAGTAGCTTCAACGGCTCTAATAATCTTTCTCTCCACTGTGGGTTGAGTTAATTCCATTGTTTGGTGCTTGTTTTGAGCCAGGCTAGAGCAGCTGTGCTACCTGGTGTGGTTAGTCACCCTCTGCAATCAGCTCCATCAGACCTTCTGGGGGAATTGAGGTTTATTTCAAATGTTCTTTTGAATGCAGCCCTTGAGCTCAACACTTGCCTGCCTCAAATCCAGGCACCACAGCCTCTGTCCCTTTCTGCATCACTCATTCCAGCTGTTGAGCAGCAATCTGAAACCAACTGACACTCTTAAGGTATAGGTGGGAGGTTGGCTGGGAAGTTGTGAATGATCCCACTGCAGTCCTGGGTTTCTGACTTATGAACACATTGAATGACTTTCATCTTCCTAGGATAATATACATGAAATGTTCCTCCAACTCTGGTGCCTCTGGGGAAAGCTTTAAAAAGANTTCCTGTAGGCTCCCTTCAGATACTGGAAAGCCACTCTAAGGTCTCCTCGAAGCCTTCTCTTCTCCAGGCTGCAGAGCCCAAACTCTCTCAGCCTGTCCTCATAGCAGAGCTGCTGCAGCCCTCTGAGCATCTTCGTGGCTCTCCTCTGGACTGGCTCCAGCAGTTCCATGTCCTTCTTGTGTTGGGGGCTCCAGAACTGCACACAGAACTCCAGGTGGGGTCTGATGAGAGCAGAGTAAAGGGGGAGAATCACCTCCTTTGCCCTGCTGGCCACAGTTAGTTCTTAGTTCCTAAGAAATACAGAGTTTACTGCTAATACCAGTGTCACTTTGTGTTGTTGTTGCCTAGCTAATGATATGGGAGAAGGGATAGAGAACATAGAGTGTAGAAGCCTAGTTAAATCATTAACTAAGTGAGCACTGGAATAAAGCATCATCAATCAGATAAACATAAAGGATCACATTGGGCGATTCTGTGCTCCACAACCTCCCTGGGCAACCTGTGCCAGTGTCTCACCACCCTCACTGGAAGGAACTTCTTCCTAATATCCAGTTTAAATCTCCCCTCTGCCAGTTTAAGCCCATTATTTCTCATGCTGTCATTACAAGACCTTGTTGATAGTCCCTCCCCAGCCTTCCTGTAGGCTCCCTTCAGATACTGGAAGGCCACTCTAACATCTCCTCGATATCTTCTCTTCTCCAGGCTGCAGAGCCCCAACTCTCATAGCCTATCCTCATAGCAGAGGTGCTGCAGCCCTCTGAGCATCCTGGCTCTGTGGAAGGCGGCTGTAGGAAAGCTGGAGAGAGACTTTTTGTAAGAGCATGTGCAATGGTTTTAAACTAGAGCAGAGTAGATTTAGATTAGACATTAGGGAGAAGTTGTTTCCCATGAGGGTGGTGAGACACTTGAATAGGTTGCCCAGAGAAGTTGCAGATGGCTTATCCCAGGATTAGGTCTCGAGCAGCCTGGTCTAATAGGAGCTGTCCCTGCCTATTGCAGGGGGTTTGGAATTAGATGACCTTTAAAGTCTTTCCAACTCATCCATTCTATAATAACATGATTCTATGGTCTCTTGGTTTGGTTCTGTCCAGAAGTGGCACAGATTGAACAAGGGCTTAGTGAGACTGGAAGCCTTGAGCTGCCAATTCATCCAGGCAGTGCCAGGATAATCTTCTTTGGACCACAATTTGTCAATCCCAATTCACAATTTCAGCAGCCCAAAAATTCCAACACAAACCAAATGCTTGGAAAATTTGTAATTTCAGTACCAGGAGATCAAGTCTATGGTTTGGGGCTTTTTTTCCCAGACTTTTCCTCTTTCAGAAGGTGCTTCTGGTAAGTTCAGAACCCCATGACACGTTAGCTGTATAACACATCAAATTCATGTCATACCCTAATTACAACTTAGACATGAAAGCAGATTCATAAGCTACTGTCAAAAAACTCCATTACTGAAATGGAGATGTTTTCTGCCCTGATATTGCTGTCCACAGAAGGTCTTTTGACCTGTTATTAGCATTCTAATTGAGATTGCATATAACTGCCCTCAATACACCAGGGGAGAGTACCAGGGAGCAGTTTCTAAACTGCAATGATTGCAGAAGAACTATGGAGAGCTAAAGGCTATCAACATGAAAATTAAGAGAGTTTGGAGAGAAGCAATCTACAATTTGAAGTGGAAAGGAACAGATTTATTTAATCTACAGAAGGAAAGTGATAAGGGAAAGTCTGATTAGACTTCAACTCCATGAAGGTTTTCTTTTGGTATGGGCAGTGATTTGTGCTTCACCACATTCACAGTCTGTGGCAGTATGAAAGAGAGATATGACAGCCAACCGTGTGCTGGGCTGCATCAACAGAAGTGTGGCCAGCAGGGCAAGGGAGGGGATTCTCCCCCTTTACTCTGCTCTCATCAGACCCCACCTGGAGTACTGTGTGCAGTTCTGGAGCCTCCAACACAAGAAAGACATGGAACTGTTGCAGCCAGTCCAGAGGAAGCCACAAAGATGATCAGAGGGCTGCAGCAGCTCTGCTCTGAGGACAGGCTGAGAGAGTTGGGGCTCTGCAGCCTGGAGAAGAGAAGGCTTCGAGGAGACCTTAGAGTGGCTTTGCAGTATCTGAAGGGAGCCTACAGGAAGGCTGGGGAGGGACTATTGACAAGGTCTGGGAATGTCAGGACGAGGGGGAATGGGTTTAAACTGGCAGAGGGGAGATTTAGACTGGATGTTAGGAGGAAGTTCTTTCCAGTGAGGGTGGTAAGACACTGGCACAGGTTGCCCAGGGAGGTTGTGGATGCTTCCTCCCTGGAGGTGTTTAAGGCCAGGCTGGATGAGGCCTTGAGCAGCCTGCTCTAGTGGGAGGTGTCCCTGCCTATGGCGGGGGGTTGGGGCTGGATGATCCTTGAGGTACCTTCCAACCTAAATCATTCTATGATCCTATGATTCTATGACTAAAGAAGCTCAGGTTTAGACAGTGTCAAGGGACCACATTAGAAGTCTTGAAGAATAATTAAATATTCAAATTATTTTGGATAGTTGTTCCTGGTTATGCCTTAGATTGCTTGGAGAGGCCAAGACATATGCTGAGGTTAGTGTGTGTGTTGCACAGGCTGAAGTGAGGGGAATCCTTGAATCATAGAATCAACCAGGTTGGAAGGGATCTCCAAGATCATCCAGTCCAAACTAGCACCCAGCCCTAGACAATCAACCAGACCATGGCACTTAGCATCACATCTCTGTGTCTTTTAAAAACCTCCAGGCACAGTGACTCCACCACCTCCCTGGGCAGCCCATTCCAATGCCAATCATTCTCTCTGCCAACAACTTCCTCCTAACATCCAGCCTAGACCTCCCCTGGCACAACTTGAGACTGTGTCCTCTTGTTCTGTTGCTGGTTGCCTGGGAGAAGAGACCAACCCCACCTGGCTACAGCCTCCCTTCAGGGAGTTCTAGACAGCAATGAGCTCTGCCCTGAGCCTTCTCTTCTCCAGGCTGCACACCCCCAGCTCCCTCAACCTCTCCTCACAGGGCTGTGCTCCAGGCCCCTCACCAGCTTCATTGCCCTTCTCTGGACCCATTCCAGTACCTCAACATCTCTCAGGAATTGAGGGGCCCAGAACTGTCTGGGGACCTTGTAACGCAGGGCTACGAGAGGGAAAGAAACTTCTGCCCTGTAGCAAGGACTTGGGCAGTGCAGCTGAATCCCAGGCTCCTGCAGATGGCTTGTGTCTGTGTGTAATTGTGTTCCAGTGCAAAACAGACCCAGCAGCTGTTGCAAAGGTATTGAAAACTACTCAGAGGAAGTAAATCTCCCTGGTAGGTGGCTGAAGGAGTAGCGAATTGCAATGATTTGAAATGATAAAGGATCTTTGCAATCTAATACACTGGGTAATTCACCAAGGCAACAAGACCTGACATTTTTCTAGGAAATTAGCTTTACTGGAAGATGTCAAAGTGATGACCTTCATTTCTGATCTGTGTTTATCCACAGAGTGGAGATGGCAGTCTTGGGAGCTCTGCAGGATCCCTCATACAAACTGCCGCCTCCTTTCCACCTCCCCACGGAAGTGGAGCTACCAATGCAGCAGTTTGCACTGGAATTCTTTTTCTCATTTAAATGTTTTTCCTCTTGCTATCAGAATGAAGTGCCACAGAGAATGTACCCTGGAGGAGCAGGTGAATTAATGTTGTCAGGAGAAATGATTGTCTCCCTTTTGCTTTTTTTCCATATCATTTAACCAATGCTTGGCAGCAGAACCTTACTACTACTACAGATCTATTGTCTGACCATGATCACAGCCAAAGACTTGTGAAGATTTCTGCCCTCCAGTCCTCTGAGGATGCTCAGATCTTGACAGCTCTCAGTCATGTCACGTTTTGCATCAAAGACTGTGCCATACATGCCCTGGGGAAACAACAGAGCAAAAACAAAGCCTGCATTTGCCAAAACCAAGGTAAACACTTCTGCCCTGGAACTCACTTTGCTTTTCTTGGTGAGACTTTGTATTTCTCCCCCTGTAGAATAGGAATATGACTGAAAGCTGAGATGTATAGCTGAGAAGGTCTAGGCTGGATGTTAGGAGGAAGTTGTTGGCAGAGAGAGTGATTGGCATTGGAATGGGCTGTCCAGGAAGGTGGTGGAGTCACCATCCCTGGAGGTGTTGAAGCAAAGCCTGGATGAGGCACTTAGTGCCATGGTCTGGTTGACTGGATAGGGCTGGGTGCTAGGTTGGACTGGATGAGGTTGGAGGTCTCTTCCAACCTGGTTGATTCTATTCTATTCTATTCTATTCTATTCTAATCTGCCCAGACACCAACCCAAATGTGATACATGCATGTCCCTGAGGGTGTTCAAAACAAACCCTGGATGAGGCACTTAGTGCCATGGTCTGGTTGACTGGACAGGGCTGGGTGCTAGGTTGGACTGGATGATCTTGGAGGTCTCTTCCAAGCTGATTGATTCTATGATTCTATGATTCTAACTATCCCTGAGATAAATATTAGGCAAATATTGCTCATTAATAACTTGGATAACCTCTTCCTCTGCCTATTCTAATTCAGAAGAAACAACTAAACCTTTTCCTAGTTAAATCTTCTAAGTTTATGCATGCAATGAAAGCCTCAGGACTAACTGGCATTTTGCAGAGCACACTGTTGAAGTGATTTGCTTTTTAAGTGCTTCAATCACTGCCTAATTCAACCTGAACCCTAACTTATCCAGCCTGGCTTTTACAACAAAACCAACCAGCTGAATCCTGCCAATCCCCACTACAGTGGTCCCTACAGAAGAAGCAGCTCGATGTTGGCTTTCTTCAAATGGACCAACTAAAACCTACCCCAACGAGGTTAAAAGCTGCATTTGAAGAGTGCTTAACACACCGACAATAGAGCCAGGCAAAGTGGAATGAAAGGCCATTGAAAGGCACTCAAATGAAGTGGAGTAAACATTCCTAGGAAAGCCTTGACTTTCTGTGGCATGTGGGATACCAATTCCTTGGAAGAGCCTCCAGTTGTCCTGCTAAGCTGATCTGATTGTGCAATCACTCCAGAGCAGCTGTCTCAATAAATATAGCTACAGAAATCCCATAAAATGAATATGACATCATGAGCCTGTTGAATTGGAAATAAAGCAACAACCAAAACCCTATTTTAAACCCTGTGCTCCCTCCAGTAATTATCTGATGCCAAATGAAAGGTGAAAAGCACAAAAGATCTATTGCTGCAGATCATTCCAATTTGTTGTGCATGCAAACAGGATCCTTGATGAGAAACTCTGAATTAAGTGCTGCAGAAATGAAGAAAAAGTCCCTAAACCCAGGATTTTATTGCTTGTGATTACCTAGATGAGAAATTAAAATGATTCACGAGCCAGCAGTGTGCCCNGAGAGAGTGATTGGCATTGGAATGGGCTGCCCAGGGAGGTGGTGGAGTCGCTGTCCTTGGAGGTGTTGAAGCAAAGCCTGGATGAGACACTTAGTGCCATGGTCTGGTTGATTGTCTAGGGCTGGGTGCTAGGTTGGACTGGAAGATCTCTTCCAAGCTGGTTGATTCTATGATTCTATCATCTGTAGCTACAGAACTGCAGTACTATGAAGTTGTTTCACATGGCTCGAGCATCTCAGTGACTGCTTTTCAGGAGCATGCAAAAAAATGTCTTTTCCCTCATACAGTTAATAATCAAAACCTCTCAAAATAGTGACATTACATCAAAAAAAAGAAAGCAGTTCCAGGAAAAGCTGAGCTAATGAAAGCTGCACTTCAGCAAATATGTGGCTCTTTTCTCATGCTTAAACATTTGTGTAGTGGTAACTCCATGAATCCTGCCAGTAACATCCTCAGCGGGTCAGCTGTATTGGAGCTGTGTCTGAGCTGATCAGTCAGGAGACAATGTGCTTATGGACAGCAAAATGGGCAACAAAAAAGGTGCTCTTCCCTTCAGAGAGGGAATCATCCTCAGAGAATAGAATCAACCAGGTTGGAAGAGACCTCCAAGATCATCCAGTCCAACCTAGCACCCAGCCCTAGACAATCAACCAGACCATGGCACTAAGTGCCTCATCCAGGCTTTTCCTGAACACCCCCAGACACAGTGACTCTACCACCTCCCTGGGCAGCCCATTCCAATGCCAATCACTCTCTCTGCCAACAACTTCCTCCTAACATCCAGCTTAGACTTCCCCTGGCACAGCTTGAGACTGTGTCCCCTTGTTCTGTTGCTGGTTGCCTGGGAGAAGAGTCCAGCCCCACCTGGCTACAGCCTCCCTTCAGGGAGTTGTAGACAACAATGAGGTCTGCCCTGAGCCTCCTCTTCTGCAGGCTGCACACCCCCAGCTCCCTCAGCCTCTCCTCATAGGGTTTGTGTTCCAGGCCCTTCCCCAGCCTTGTTGCCCTTCTCTGGATGCCTTCCAGCACCTCAACATCTCTCTTGATTCAACTCCTTTCTGTTCAGCTGCTCATTCTCTCAAACATGTGAAATCTCAATTACTTTTTCAGATATAGAAATGTGGTTAAAATCAATGAATTCAAATTTAGTGGAGTGGGAATAGACAGCTCATGATAAATTCTTTCCCTTATTGAATCCAGGCTAAAATATGTGACAGTAATTATTCAGTGTTTTAACAGCATTCAGACACCAGAATACCAATGCTTGGCTCAAATCCCATCCCTGGTCCTTTCATGCTAGGGAAAAATGAGAATCTTATGAGGATGGTGAGCTGGAATCATCTCAGTAGGTTTGATCAGCATCCTCATTGCCTGGCTGGAATACAGAGGAGCAGGCAGGCAGTGCCTCCTCCCTCCACAACACCCATGTTCATTGGATAGATCTTGCCTGAGCACTGAAGAAGGAAATGCCCAGTGAGATTCTATGTCTTGGCACAGTGCATTGCTGAGTATCTTTGTTTCATAGGGAGTCAGAAGGAAGAAGATTTTGTATACATTTACTCATCAGGAAATAGAAAACTTTGCAAGTGAAGGTACCAACCTCCAAGAGGAAATAAAGACCAAATATGTGTATCAAGAAGCCAATTGGTCATGGAGGAAGGACAGAGCTCTGTCTCAGTTTGAGTCTGCACTGCTGTTTTTGCTGCATGTGAAAGGTTTCGGTCACCACAATAGAAGAGAGATGTGGAGGTGCTGGAGTGGGTTCAGAGGAAGGCAACGAAGCTGGGGAAGGGTCTGGAGAATAAATCTGATGAGGAGTGACTGAGGGAGCTGGGGATGGTTAGTGTGAGGAAGAGGAGACTGAGGGGAGACCTTGTTGCTGTCTACAACTGCCTGAAGGCACATTGTGGAGAGGCTGCTGCTGGGCTCTGCTCACAGGGAATTGGAGACAGAGCAAGGGGGAATGGCCTCAAGCTGAGGCTGGGGAGGTTTAGATTGGACATTAGGAAAAAGCTTTTCCTGAAGAGAGTGGTCAGGGACTGGAATGAGCTGCCCAGGGAGGTGGTGGAGTCACCCACCCTGGATGTGTTTAAGGGTGGTTTGAATGTGGTCCACAGGGTTTAAGATGAATCTTGTGGAGTAGGCTTCTAGGTTGGCTTGGTGATCCTGAGGGGCTTTGCCAACCTGCATGTTTCTGTGGGATTCTGTGTTATAAGGAATTAATCCAAGCTTCTGTCACACTCCCTCTCCTAATGCTCTCTCTCCTCTTCATGTGGCCATGTGTAAAGACTCTTTACAGAAGGCTCCTCTGTGCCCACCCAGCAGGGGAGGAGTGGATGATCCTGGCGGTTAGCTTTCCCTTACACACCAAGACACACTGCACTCAGGGTTTACTGCTGAACTGTGAAAACATCCCCCAGAGCTGCCACAGCACAGACTGGACTATTAGCCTAGCCCTGAGGAAGAGGTGTGAGGGTGAAAAGGAAGAGACATGGGCAACAGGACAGCTTCACAAGCACTCTGTGACTGCCACAGCCACGCTGGCTTAGGCTAAACTAATCCGTGGATAATTGGGTACCTTCTACCTTGTTGCAGTGAAACAATCATTTGCTGTCTCTCCTGCCAAGAAATGACTTGGAGCTGCTAAGCTGTCAAGCAATATACAACTGAAGAAGGGATTTGGGGGATTAGCACTGGCCAGATCAATACTGTCATATTTAAACAGCATCTGAAGTTATTGTTTGATGGCACAGAGAGCCAATTTGGGAGAATTATCTGCCTGTTAGAGTTTGGGCTCTGCCTTCATCTTATTTTATGACATTTCCCCCATGGTCTGGCCCTCTGTAGAAACAAATCATTCTTCTGGGAACTTGTTTATAGTGCTTTTCTCACAGTATGACTTCACCAGGCTGAAATGCACTGGCAGAGATGTTATGAATGTTGTGAGAGATGATTACTTAGACTCCCCTGGACAGAAAATGTGAAGATGGCTGAAGTTGTGTAATTAATATCCTTATTTATTGTCTTTTCTGATGCCACTTCTAAAAATTGCTGGAATACTTCCCTTATCAGACTGTAAGATACATATATATATATATATTTGTCCTTGTCTCTTCTCCTTGTCCCTATTAGGTGTAATTTTGGAAGAGGGACTTGCATAATGTTTGCAATCATAATTGGTAGCCATGAAGTAAACACTGGAAGGGGTTGCTCAGGGAGGTAGTGGATGCTGCCTCCCTGGAGGTGTCCAAAACTAAGTTGGATGAGGCTTTGAGCAAGCTGTCTTGGTGCCTATGGTGGGAGGTTGGAACTGGATGAGCTTTGAGGTCTCTTCCAACTTAAACCATTCTAGAACAAGGGGACATAGTCTCAAGTTGTGCTGGGGGAGGTCTGGGCTGGATGTTAGGAGGAAGTTGTTGGCAGAGAGAGTGATTGGCATTGGAATGGGCTGCCCAGGGAGGTGGTAGAGTCACTGTGTCTAGGGGTGTTGAAGCAAAGCCTGGCTGAGGCACTTCGTGCCATGGTCTGGTTGATTGGCCAGGGCTGGGTGCTAGGTTGGACTGGATGATCTTGGAGGTCTCTTCCAACCTGCTTGATTCTATTCTATTCTATGATTCTAAGTAGCTGGGGGAAGGAAGTTTTATGTAGAAAGCTGCTCCAGCTTGGTCAAGAAATGACTTTCAAAGTCCTGCTAATGATAAAGGTGTGCATTGGGTGTGTCACTTAGAGGCAGAACTCCAAAAATACACCAATATTCAGACTGTCAGTCCTGAAACCCTCTCCTCTGTGCTTGATGGGAGACAGGCAGCAGCAGCAGCAAAACAAAACCTCCACCAGCAGCCTGTGCTGTGAGGTTACTGAGTGTGTGCATGTGCTGTAAAACCTCAGTATCCGAGAAACATCAGTGTCTGGGCGTGTGCAGATACATGTAGCTGGCCAAAGGCACCTGAGATGTTGTACTGTATACAGTTATGGAGCCCCCAGCACAAGAAGGACATGGAACTGCTGGAACCAGTCCAGAGCAGAGCCACGAAGATGCTCAGAGGGCTGCAGCAGCTCTGCTATGAGGACAGGCTGAGAGAGTTGGGGCTCTGCAGCCTGGAGAAGAGAAGGCTTCGAGGAGACCTTAGAGTGGCCTTCCAGTATCTGAAGGCAGCCTACAGGAAGGCTGGGGAGGGACTATTGACAAGGTCTGGTAATGTCAGGATGAGGGGGAATGGGTTTGAACTGGCAGAGGGGAGATTTAGACTGGATGTTAGGAGGAAGTTCTTTACAGTGAGGGTGGTGAGACACTGGCACAGGTTGCCCAGGGAGGTTGTGGATGCTTCGTCCCTGGAGGTGTTTAAGGCCAGGCTGGATGAGGCCTTGAGCAGCCTGCTCTAGTGGGAGGTGTCCCTGCCTATGGCAGGGGGTTGGAGCTGGATGATCCTTGAGGTCCCTTCCAACCTAAACCATTCTATGATTCTATGATTCTATGAGATGCTGTAGCCCATACTCTGGCATACCCCCCCAGGAAAATCTGCTTGCCTTCCTAGTGGCCTCTGAGACCTGGAGTTGCTCTGATGTCATGCTGCTAAGTGCTGCACTGAGGATGGTGGGGCTGTTTGAAATGAGACCCATTCCCCTCTGATTGCACAAATGTGCTATTTCCCAAATGCCTCCTGCAAAATAGGCTCATTTTAAATGAAATACTGGATGATGAGCGCTGCTAAATGGCCCAAATAGCAGCTGTGTGCCTTGCCAAGCAACTGACTGGCTCCAACTCTGGGCTCCTCAATTCAAGAGAGATGTTGAGGTGCTGGAACATGTCCAGAGAAGGGCAACAGGGCTGGTGAAGGGCTTGGAACACAAACCCTATGAGGAGAGGCTGAGGGAGCTGGGGGTGTGCAGCCTGCAGAAGAGGAGGCTCAGGGCAGACCTCATTGCTGTCTGCAGCTCCCTGAAGGGAGGTTGTAGCCAGGTGGGGTTGGTCTCTTCTCCCAGGCAACCAGCAACAGGACAAGGGGACACAGCCTCAAGCTGTGCCAGGGGGGGTCTTGGCTGGATGTTAGGAGGAAGTTCTTCACAGAGAGAGTGATTGGCATTGGAATGGGCTGCCCAGGGAGGTGGTGGAGTCACCAGCCCTGGAGGTGTTGAAGCAAAGCCTGGATGAGGCACTTAGTGCCATGGTCTGGTTGACTGGATAGGGCTGGGTGCTAGGTTGGCCTGGATCATCTTGGAGGTCTTTTCCAACCTATTTGATTCTATTCTATTCTATCATGAGTACCCAAGACAACTTTGGAACACATCCTGTGAAAGGTAGCAGAGCAGGCACCCTTGCTCCATGTAAAAGAACACAGTCCTGAGGAAGTGGTTCCAAGTGCTAACTGGACTTGTAAGCATAGTTACCTTTGCACTCCCCCCTTCAGACTACCATTAGTCTGTGCATTGCTCCTTCTTGCAGCTGGCACGGTCACAAAGTGATAGAATTGAAGTTGTGCCTCAAAACCTAAGTTAAATAATGCTATTGAAGTAAAATTCTACATTGAGGACGATGGAGCACTGGATCAGGTTGACCAGAGAAGTGGCAGATGTCCTATCCCTGGAAATATTCAAGATCAGCTTGGATGAGGCTCTAAGGAACCCAAGCAAGTTGCACCTATCTCTGCTGATTGCAAGGTATTTGGACTAGCTGATCTTTAAAGGTCCCTTCCATGAGTCTATGATTCTCTGCACCAGGTTTTTCCCCCAGATTATTATTAGTTTCATTCTTATTATTTTTATTTATTATTTTATATTTATTTATTATTATTAATATTATCAATATCATCAATATTATTATTAATATTATTTATTCTTTATTATTTTTTATTATTATTATATTTATTATTAGTTTTAGTATTATAAAGTAATAGTAATAATAAGCTGGAGGTTAGGAGGAAGTTGTTGGCAGAGAGAGTGATTGGCATTGGAATGGGCTGCCCAGGGAGGTGGTGAAGTCACCATCCCTGAAAGTGTTGGAGCAAAGCCTGGCTGAGGCACTTAGTGCCATGGGCTAGTTGCTTGGACAGGGCTGGGTGCTAGGTTGGACTGGGTGATGTTGGAGGTCTCTTCCAACCTGGTTGATTCTATGATTCTATGATAATAGCAATAGTTGTAATAATAGTGATAATAATAGTAATAATAATAACAACAGCATCAATATGGTGAGAAAATGAGACCTGCACTCTTGGAGATCTTTAGAAGAGTGAACATTTGCAATGGTAGTTCACACAGAAGCAAAGGGCTCAGTGTCCCTGAGCTACAAAGCATGAAGATTCCACACTTGGTAGCCCATTTGGTGGACTAGATGATCTTTAAAGGTCTCTTCCATGATTCTATGACTCTCTGCACCACTTTTTTTCCCAGATTTTAAAGAATTATTATTAGTTTTATTATTATTAATTAATAGTAATATTAGTAATAGCAATAGTAGTAAGAATGGTGGTGATAATAATAGTAGTAATAATAATAGCATCAATATAGTGAGAAAATGAGACCTACACTCTTGGAGATCTTTAGAAGAGTGAACATTTGCAATGGTAGTTCACACAGAAGCAGAGGGCTCAGTGCCCCTGAGCTACAAAGCATGAAGATTCCACACTTGGTAGCTCATCTGGTGGAATTTTTGTCTGTGCAAAGGGATTTTCCAGTCCTTAGTTTTATGGCAATAGGAATATTCTCTTCTGATAGAAAGAGAATCCTTTGTTCATTGCATTGTCCCCACCAGAGGGGGAAATTCACTGCACAGCAATGGTCATTATTGATCAGGTTATACGAAATTGAGGGTCTGGGCCTGAGAATATTTTCTGCAGTAAGATTTTTGCAAGCAAAATGTTTGCAAGGAATTGATTTCCAAAATGCTCTCACATTTCCTCATCTCTCTAAGTACTGCATGATTAATGCTGCTTTAATTCCCCCATCCCTACCCCAGAAAAGTCAGATCCTTTTTTAACACAGAGCTGAGGAAGCACTACTTTAGTCAATGTGGACTCAGGATGCATTGGCATTTTGTTAACACAGACATCTCTTTGCCTCTTCACAGCTTCATCACAGCAATTCCAACACCCTTCCTGGAAGCTGTCCCAGGATTTGCCATTCTCATTGCTCTGATACTGCCTTGTGGTTTTGAACAGGGAGGTGGTGGAGATGCCATACCTGGAGGTGTTCAAGGAAAGCCTGGCTGAGGCACTTAGTGCCATGGTCTGATTGATTGGTTAGAGCTGGGTGCTAGGTTGGGCTGGATGAGCTTGGAGGTCTCTTCCAACATGCTTGATGCTGTGATTCTATGATTTTACATGGTCTTTCCCAATAAACAAAACTGCCTTTGTTTTGTACTCCACAGGACACATATTTTTCCTCCCAGATGATCTCTGGGGCAAGCTTTGCTTCTGTATGAATCCCACTCTCATTTAGTGTATGCATGTGATGGTTTGGGTGTTCTCTGTCCCCCCACACTTAAGAAAATCACCCAGACTAGATTCAGCCAAGCTGGAAATTAGAATGGAGCTTTATATTTACAGCTTAACACAATACCCAAGCAGGTCTGGTTGATTGGCTAGGGCTGGGTGCTAGGTTGGACTAGATGAGCTTGGAGGTCCCTTTCAGCTTGGTGGATTCTATGATTCTATGAAATCTATGAAAGAAATGGATGTTGTGCCTAACTGCAGTTTAAAAGGCATTAACTGCCTCTATTCCTTTAGCATGGCAGAAGTTTCTCACTACCTTTATCAGCATGGAATTTTGAATAGGTTGCTCCTCTTCTCTGCCTGCTTTCTGCTGGCCTTTAAGTAACAACACCAGTGCCCTTTTTAAAATGCAGCCACTTTGCTATTAGTGGTAAACAAACTACTCTGCTCTGAGTATGCCAATCTGCACTTCCAAGACACATTGATAATCAATGCTACACACAGTCTCCTCTTAAAGGTGCTAAATCACAAAAGGCATCTGCACCAAAGTAAACAATGGAGAGATGGATGTTATGAAGTTGAGGAGGGCAGCTCTGAGGGGAGGAGGACTGGAATATTATTTTTTAGCAATGATAGATCAGCAAAGGATCATAGAATCATAGAATGGTTCAGGTTGGAAGGGACCTCAAGGATCATCCAGCTCCAACCCCCTGCCATAGGCAGGGACACCTCCCACTACAGCAGGTTGCTCAAGGCCTCATCCAGCCTGGCCTTAAAATTCTCCAGGGAGGAAGCATCCACAACCTCCCTGGGCAACCTGTGCCAGTGTCTTACCACCCTCACTGTAAAGAACTTCCTCCTAACATCCAGTCTAAATCTCCCCTCCTCCAGCTTAAACCCATTCCCTCTCGTCCTGACATTCCCAGACCTTGTCAATAGTCCCTCCCCAGCCTTCCTGTAGGCTCCCTTCAGATACTGGAAAGCTTCTATAAGGTTAGATGGCCAAGGGGGCTAGGATTGACAATTTGTGCTGTATTATGAAACTAAGTGGAGCCAAAGGGCTAAAGATGCTAACCGTGCAGGTGGGCTGCAGCAAGAGCAGTGTGGGCAGCAGGGCAAGGGAGGTGATTCTGCCCCTTTACTCTGCTCTCCTCAGACCCCACCTGCAGTACTGTGTGCAGTTCTGGAGCCCCCAACACAAGAAGGACATGGAACTGCTGGAGCTGGTCCAGAGGAGAGCCTGCACTCTCCTGCACTGAGGCATGGGAATATGGACACGGGTTGCACTGGCAGGATCTTGGTGAGATTGTGGGCTGTAGAATGAAAGAACAGAATCAAAGGGAACTCCAGCCATCAACAAGACAGGTAGTAAGGTCACTCAGGAAGCCAAATGATGGCAGAGGTCCACAGCAGATGTACAGATTGTAGGCTGTAGAATGAAAGAACAGAATCAAAGGGAATTCCAGCCATCAACAAGGAAGGACAGGTAGTAAGGTCACTCAGGAAGCCAAATGGTGGCAGAGGTCCACAGCAGAGGTACGTTAGGGAGGAAAGAAGATTCAGTGACATTCTTTTTTGCAGGTCTGTGACTCCATTAGGGAGGCAGTTTCCTGGAGTATTTCTGGTTGCCTGTGGCAAGTGAAAATCCCAGTTCCTGCCCTCCTCAACACACACACATACAAAAGCAAGACTGCTTTTAGCCTTCCCCTCTGTGTCACAACTGGCTTGCATAACAGATTAACTTCACTTGCTTCAAGTACTGTAAAGCTGAGATTTTAGCCTTTGTTCCTAGCTGATTCCCTCCTCTTCTATCAGAAGTTTCTGATTTCTGATGCTTTATTTAGGTAGTTTAGCCTGCATCTTCCTCAAATTGTTGTCACTGTCACCTTCTTCCACCACTCTTCTTATTGTCTTTATTGGTTCTGATTGCATCTCTATAAAAGGACATTGATTAACACTCTGTGCAGAGAGCTTTCCTGTATGCACAGTCCTGAGTCTAACATTTTAAGACAGCAGTTAAACAAGTCCTCATTTTTCATCAGTGCAGCCCTGCTTGGTTTTCATTTTAGTGGCTTTTGCCATAAGAAGATAAATAAATTCATTAAGCCAGAGTGTTCATCAGTGAGTTCAGGGGGAAAGCAGGAGTAGCCAGCTTCTAAATACAGTCAGAGGTAAAAACAAGGCAGGATGATGTCTGCAGAAGTTTGGTTATTTATTGCTTTCATTTCACTGAGCCAGATTTCTGCTTCTCCTTCTAGAAATCTGCACTCTGAACCACAGAATCTTTCTCCATAGACAAAAAAAAAAAAACCCTCAAACAACAAAAAAGTAATCCAAGGGAGGTTTTAAATGCCAATCTGACTCGGCTCTGATCATTTTGAAGCATATGCAAGGGTATTCTCATGGGCTGGAGTTTTCTTTTCCTGTTGCATTCAAGCTGTCATGAGGATTGAACTGGGAGCAGCTCTCCTGAAAAGGATGTGGGTCTCAGGGATTGGCTCAGTATTTCCTTGCTTAAACTAGAGTCTCATGTGAAATTACTGGAACATATGTCTAAATATGAAAAAAAGAAACTGCACCTTGAGTGCTGTGTCCAGTTCTGGGTCCCTCAATTCAAGAGAGATGTTGAGGTGCTGGAATGTGTCCAGAGAAGGATGATGAAGCTGGTGAGGGGCCTGGAGCACAGCCCTGTGAGGAGAGGCTGAGGGAGCTGGGGGGTGTGCAGCCTGCAGAGGAGGAGGCTCCATCCAGGCTTGTCTTGAACACCTCCAGGGACAGCAACTCCACCACCTCCCTGGGCAGCCCATTCCAATGCCAATCACTCTCTCTGCCAACAAATTCCTCCTAACATTCAGCCTAGACCTCCCCTGGTACAACTTAGGGGCTGTGTACCCTTGTTCTGTTTCTGGTTGCCTGGCAGAAGAGCCCAACCCCACCTGACTACAACCTCCCTTCAGGTAGTTGTAGACAGCAGTGAGGTCACCCCTGAGCATCCTCCCCTGCAGGCTGCACACCCCCAGCTCCCTCAGCCTCTCCTCACAGGGCTGTGCTCCAGGCCCCTCACCAGCTTCATTGCCCTTCTCAGGACATGTTCCAGCACCTCAACATCTCTCTTGCATTGAGCAGCCCAGAACTGGACACAGCACTCAAGGTGTGAGACCTGACCAGCGCTGAGTACAGGGGCAGAATAACCTCCCTTGTCCTACTACTACATATTTTGCTTTGCTTGTGTGTAAACCAATTGTAAATTTTATGCCACTTTTTGTTCTTTTCTTTTCCCTTTTTTGTTCTTTGAACTGCCCACCTTTACCTTTGAAAAATGTTTAACATTTTCAAGGCTGCAGTGGTTTCATTCCTGGAGGTGTATTTCTAACCTACCACACTCGAACAATGAAATTAAGAGATAATTCCTACCTATAGCTCAGTCATTTCAAAATGATTCCACAGAATCCCATTTTTTCTCATTTTGGAATCACCTCTGGTCCTTAAAAGTTGTTCTTCATACTTTAGGGCATTTTCAGCATACAAGGGAAACAAATAACACAAACCAGGGAGGCAAAGAGGCAGCTAGGAACCATAAATGCTGTATTCTTATAGAAGATGAATTACCAACCCATTTACCAGCCTTGGGCAAGTCACAGAGGGGTTTTTTAACAGTTAATTTGTCATTATTAATGGACTTTGGTTATACAGTGGAGAAGAAAGGAGGAAATGGTATTTTTATTTGTTCTTTAGAAGAATTCCAAGGTTCTCCCTGGGTTTTTGTTTTGCTCTTCTGCTTGGTGGGTACAGATCTTCACCAGGATTTTCACTGGATAACTGCTGCCTTCTGAAATAGATTTCAGATCTTGAGCAGAAATGCCTCCTCTGGCACATTGATCATTTAGGGTTTGGTTTTAGTTAGAATAAAGACCATCTGAATGCTCCCTTAGGAAAAGCCAAAGCCTATGTGAGCAACCAGCCTATGGGGATGGGCTCACTTGGCCTCGTGGGGGAATCTGAGTGAGGCTCAAACCTCTGCTCTGGCAACTCCAGATCAGACTCCTGAGTCTCTTCAGCATAGAATCATAGAATGGGTTAGGTTGGAAGGGACCTCAAGGATCATCCAGCTCCAACCCCCTGCCATAGGCAGGGACACCTCCCACTAGAGCAGCTTGCTCAAGGCCTCATCCAGCCTGGCCTTAAAATTCTCCAGGGAGGAAGCATCCACAACCTCCCTGGGCAACCTGTGCCAGTGTCTCAACACCCTCACTGTAAAGAACTTCCTCCTAACATCCAGCCTAAACCTCCCCTCCTCCAGCTTAAACCCATAGAAAGTTTCTAAGTGTCAGACTTTTGGCTATTTTGGGACTCATTTGAAGAATATATAGGAGTGGAGAGTTGAACTTGATGTCACAGGATCACAGGATGACAGGGGTTAGAAGGGGCCCAAAGAGATCACAAAATCAGTCAGAGTTGGAAGGAACCAAAAGAATCAGCCAGTTCCAACCTCCCTGCCATGCCCAGGGACACCCTACCCTAGAGCAGGCTGCACACAGCCTCATCCAGCCTGGCCTTAAACACCTCCAGCCATGGGGACTCAACCACCTCCCTGGGCAACCCATTTCAGGCTCTCATCACTCTCATGCTCAACAACTTCCTCCTTAAGTCCACTCTGGTTCTCCTCACCTCCAGCTTTGCTCCATTGCCCCCAGTCCTGTCACTCCCTGACAGCCTAAAAAGTCCCTCCCCAGCTTTTTTGTAGCCCCCTTCAGATCCTGGAAGGCCACAAGAAGGTCACCTGGGAGCCTCCTCTTCTGCAGACTGCACAGCCCCAACTCTTTCAGTCTGTCCTCACAGCAGAGCTGCTGCAGCCCTCTCAGCATCCTCCTGGCCCTGCTCTGGGCACACTCCAGCATGCAAAGAAAATAATTATATATTAGACATAGATATAAACAATATCAATATATATTTTTATATATATAAATATATATATGTAATAAAATGATGTCTATATAAAAGCATTCCAAGTGGACACTGGGCTGCTGCAAGCAGCTGTTGCCTGGGAAATACAATACTTTCAGGGTTGCTCTGCTCTTGATTAAATGAGAAACACTCTGAAAGACTTTGTGTCACTTTTCCAGTTCCAAAAAGTAGTGACTGTACTGAAAATTATTTTTAAAAGGTTAGGGAAAAAATAGGCAGAGGTCACATTGTGTCTGTCTGTCTGTCATGCTCTAACTTGACATCTCCTTAACAAAGCCTATCAGGCAATACCTGTGAGAGCCCTAAAAGCAATATAGAAATATTCAGATGCCTATAAATGAAAAAGCCTAACAATGTTTTGATGTTGAAACCTTTATTTTGCCATTCCCATAGCATTTTACTTTCAGATGATTTCTAGAGGGCAGGAATTTTATCAAAACCAGCAGCATCTCATGAGGTCCTAAACTCCCTGTGGGTCTTCATCAAAACTTTATTTCCCAAAAGAAACTTCTTCTCTTCACAACCTTATAATTAGAGCTGATTCCTACCAAGAATTTCATTATGCTTCCTTCTATATATCCATTTATGAGCTTAAGAGAGAGTCATTAGGGTCAGAAGCAACCAGCTCACCATGAACTCTCCAAGGAGAGGATCATAGAATCAGACTCATTGAATCAACCAGGTTGGAAGAGATCTCCAAGGTCATCCAGTCCAACCTAGCACCCAGCCCTGGCCAATCAACCAGACCATGGCACTAAGTGCCTCAGCCAGGCTTTGCTTGAACGCCTCCAGGGAAGGCAACTCCACCACCTCCCTGGGCAGCCCATTCCAATGCCAATCACTCTCTCTGCCAACAACTTCCTCCTAACATCCAGCCTAGACCTCCCCTGGCACAACTGGAGACTGTGTCCCCTTGTTCTGTTGCTGGTTGCCTGGCAGCAGAGACCAACCCCACCTGGCTACAGCCTCCCTTCAGGTAGTTGTAGACAGCAATGAGGTCTGCCCTGAGCCTCCTCTTCTGCAGGCTGCACACCCCCAGCTCCCTCAGCCTCTCCTCATAGGGTTTGTGTTCATGATGTGTGGCCAAAAGAGGCAGTGCCCAGCTCACTTTCCTTCTAGTCCTGCTGAAGGTAGCTGTGCAAACACATGCTCTGTATCAGAGGACCCATCAGTATCACGGGTGAGAAAGGGAAATGAGTCTTTATTGCTCTTTTGTCACAGATGCATTTGATTGAGCTGCACTGAGGTAGTTTTGTTGCTCTACTAATCCAGAGTGTTCCAGCATTGATTTAAGTGCATCTGAACCCAGTAACAGATCTTTGAGAGTGAAGTGGAATAGCAGGAACACTTTTTTGTCTCCCTCAGCTAACTGTGTTTACAGCTACTCATCAGAGGCTGCACTCTTCTGTGCTGGCAGAAGTGATGTGTCTTCAAAACCACGTTCAGCTCTCCACATTTGTTTGTGGGTTGCTTTGGATTGTTTGTTTGGTTGGGTTGGGTTTTTTTCTGAAGCAAGTCAGTCAATAAAGCTAATTTAAGGATCAAAGTCCAAGGATCACAGAATCACAGAAACATGCAGGTTGGCAAAGCCCCTCAGGATCACCAAGTTCAACCTAGAACCCTACTCTACAAGATTCATCTTAAACCATAGCCACATTCAAACTACCCTTAAACACATCCAGGGTGGGTGACTCCACCACCTCCCTGGGCAGCTCATTCCAGTCCCTGACCACTCTCTCCAGGAAAAACTTTTTCCTAATGTCCAATCTAAACCTCCTCAGTCTCAGCTTGAGGCCATTCCCCCTTGCTCTGTCTCCAATTCCCTTTGAGCAGAGCCCAGCAGCAGCCACTCCACAATGTGCCTTCAGGCAGTTATAGACAGCAATGAGGTCTCCCCTCAGCCTCCTCTTCCTCCAACTAAACATCTCCCCCTTTTGATGGTTTTTTTGCTTGTATGTTTATTTATTCTGCTCTTTATGCTTTCTGAGGCAGACCTCATTGCTGTCTACAACTACCTGAAGGGAGGTCGTAGCCAGGTGGGGTTGGTCTCTTCTGCCACGCAACCAGCAATAGAACAAGGGGACACAGTCTCAAGTGGCGCCAGGGGAGGTCTAGGCTGGATGTTAGGAGGAAGCTGTTGGCAGAGAGAGTGATTGGCATTGGAATGGGCTGCCCAGGCAGGTGGTGGAGTCGCTGTCCATGGGGGTGCTCAGGAAAAGCCTGGCTGAGGCACTTAGTGCCATGGTTTAGTTGACTGGATAGGGCTGGGTGCTAGGTTGGACTGGATGATCTTGGAGGTCT
>WAAF01005249.1:25821-39225 GCA_013400475.1 Tricholaema leucomelas | reverse complement strand
TGGAGTCACCATCCCTGGAGGTATTCAAGCCAAGCCTGGCTGGGGCACTTAGTGCCATGGTCTGGTTGATTGGCCAGGGCTGGGTGCTAGGTTGGACTGGATGATCTTGAAGGTCTCTTCCAACTTGGTTGATTCTCTGATTCTCTCTGATCACCAGGAGCATCCAGTCCAACCTTCATCCCAGCATCCTCAATCACCAGACCATAGCCTCAAGAGCCACATCCACTCTCCTTTTAAACACCTCCAGGGATGGTGACTCCACCACGTCCCTAGGCAGCCTGTTCCAGTTCCTGACCCCCTACTCAGGAAAGAACTTCCTCCCAACATCCAACTTAAACCTCCTCTGGTACAACTTGAGGCCATTTCCTCTTGTCCTATCATTAGTAACTTGGGAGAAGAGACCAGCTCCAGCCTCACTGCAACCTCCTTTTAGGTAGTTGTAGAGGGCAATAAGGTCCCCTTTCAGCCTCCCCTTCTCCAGACTAAACACTCCCAGCTCCCTCAGCCACTCCTCATAGGTCCTGCACAGGAGAGCTGTTTGCACTGCATGGGGACTGTTCCTTGGCTTTAGGTGTCATAGATGGATTATTGAACTTTGTTTTTCAGCCCTGCCTGGGATCATCTCACTACTGAGTGGGCTGCAAAGCACAACAAAATGCAGTTGAGGTGTACAGCACAACTTGAAACGAGTTTTTTAACGTTAATCCAGTTTGCTTTGCATGTCTAAGGCTAACCCATGAGGTTATTTGAAAACTATGGGAAATGATTCTTCTGGGGCTGTTGTGTCCAGAGCTTCCTTTCCCTCTTTAACCTTGCAGCAGGAGACATTCAAAAGAACAGTGCTACATCTTGCTGCATTTAACTAAACCAAGATAGCGCTCCTGGGAATAGTCTAACGGGTAAAGGAGCAGGAAGGGAACATCATCTGCCAGCATATTATTGTTCCAAATTATGCACATCCTTCTTCATAAAGATGCTTTCATTAATTCCAAGTCAAATAATATTGATTCTCAATGTGACACAAAGACAGGTGATCACCATCATCCAACCTACGAAGCAATCTGAACAGCAACTGAGGTAGGAGGGAATGGAAACTCTTGACAAGTGTTTCTCTCCAGTGGAATACTTCTGCTGGAGCCAAGAAAATGTAAACATGCCTTTGCTCAAAGTGGAAGATGAAGAAATGTTGTCTCCTTTCTGTATCCTTGAGTTTCATTTTCATTGTGATGTAAGGAGCTCTAAGCAAACTGGTTTTGTGGAGTATAAACTAACACATCACTGCATTGCTGGGGGAAACAGGGTAGAGCA
Organism: Tricholaema leucomelas; assembly: GCA_013400475.1. Lineage (NCBI taxonomy): Eukaryota > Metazoa > Chordata > Aves > Piciformes > Lybiidae > Tricholaema lacrymosa > Tricholaema leucomelas. Next base: position 37,917 of record WAAF01005249.1, on the reverse strand, counting down.
TTTTCTGATTGGAGCAAAACCTTTCCAATCATAGAAGCATACAATTATATAACAGCTTAGGCTGGAAGGGACCTTAGAGGTCATCTAATCCAACCTCCCTGCCACAGACAGGGATGCCTCTCAACTAGCCCAAGTTACTCAAGGCCCCATCCAACCTGGCTTTGACCATCTCCAGAGAGGGAGCATCCACAGCCTCCCTGGACAATCCGTTCCAGAGTCTCCCATCCAACCTGGCTTTGACCATCTCCAGAGAGGGAGCATCCACAGCCTCCCTGGACAATCCATTTCAGAGTCTTACCACCCTTGTAGTGAAGAATTTCTTCCTAAGATCCAATCTAAACCTATTCTCCTTCAAATCAAATCCATTTCCCCTTGTCCTGTTGCAAAAAGTCCCTCTCCAGCCTTCCTGTGAGTTCCCTTCAGGTCCTGGAAGGCAGCTATAAGGTCCCCCTGGAGCCTTGCCTGACACCAGCCTTTAAAGACACAAAATGTTCAGAAAAGGAATTCTCTTCACCTTTCTCTTCCTGCCAGCTTTATGTATGATAGGTGCTATATAAATTCTATAGGCCTCATTTATCATTTCCATTGACAGATTCAGTTCTCCTATAACAAATTGTTGACTTTCTGCCCCCTCCAATAAGACAATGCATCACTGCCTTTCTCTGGCTGTATTAAAGTTTGTCACTGTGATTCTTCCTGTCTCATCAGTGCAGATGTCTAACTCCTATCCAGATTCTATGATATGGATCTTTTTGTTTGTTTGTTCTGTTTTCCAGGGGAGAAAAACCTTTGCTCAAATCCCAAGGTGTTGAATAGAAGCCAAATATATGTGGATTGTAAAATGAATACTGATGAGTCATGTTAGGGAGAATAATTAAGCCTCTTTTGGGTCAGAGAATCAAGTGAGTCAAGGTCTCCTGAGGAACATGTACACCATGAGGAGAGGAAGAAACTGCAGTGGAGCATCAGTCCTGTAATAAGCTGGAGAAAGCCATAAAGAGATGCTGAATAATCTGATCCTGCCTGCATAAATCTGAGTCCCTCTAGTTCCAGAAGCCTCCTGACTCAGACAACCTGACTCATTCTGTACTGTGCTTGTGACTTCAACACATCTTCTTCCATGACAATCCTTTCATCTTCTCCCATGTAAATCCAAGTCGCTGTCAGGACAGACACGTTCAGTGTGACAAAATGTTCTGTATCAGAGCTCTTTTCCAGCTCTTTTCACTGTTCCCCTGCACATCAAGCCTAAACTACATCTCTACCTGCCACCCACTGCTTCCTTAGAGGATGAGCATGAGCATGCATTCACCCAAACAGCACACAAGACACTCACTCAAAAAGAAAACCAAACCATCATCCCACTAATTTCCAGAGGCAACACTAACAAAGGAATCCATCACTGAAAGCCATGCCAATAAGTACCTCCACCTAGCAAGGTAAGAAAGGACTAGGGAGTGATTTTTAGCACTGGATTGTCCTCCTTTCTCCTGCAAGCTGGCTCTCTGGCCCTGTTTTCAGCAGCCCCAACAGCTTTTCAAGGACAAAATCTGCACACAGACTCCAAAGATTGGTCCTAATAGGAGTGGGATGGATAAGACTGCATATTGGGGTCTAAATTAATCTCAGCTGTTTAATAAGCTTGCTGTAAAACCTTATTTGCCTCCTTTCCTCTGTAGACACCTGGGAAAAGAGTAAAGGTCTTTCATTTCATACCTCTTGTGCAATGGTTTAGGAAAGAATAAATCCCTTTCTGGAAGTTCCTCTCTCCATTACTGAATGAAGTAGGAGTCTGAAAAATCCACATAGACTCATTTGCTGGTTTGATTGACTAAAGTTAGGCAAAACAGGCTTTTGCTTTTGAGCTGCTCTGTGTCAGCACTGTGTAGGCTGCCAGCTGTTCCAGGCAGAAAGATGCCCTCCTTGGGATTTTTGTACTGTAGTCATGAAATCCACTTCTTCTTTGTGTTGACTGATAACTTGGAGACTTCAGAGATCATGAATGGCCACGGAAAAGCTGTCAATAAAGAGTCTAGATAATTGAAAAATGACTTACAATAAGGCATGGAAAAGCTTCTGCAGATCCAGCTATTATTGTATTGCAGCCTCCTTCTCCAGCCTGCAGGGAGAGAAAATATACCAAACTGATCTATGTATTTGATGGGATGTTGGATGTTGTCCTGAATACACTTAGGGAAACAAGGACTCCCATCCCAGCTGCTGCAGTGAATCAAATAAGGCTTTCAAGGGAGGCAAAAAAAACCCAAAAGGTCAAATCCATGACCTGTACTTACAGCTCAGTAATTTGTAAGGGGAGTGAGGCTGCATTTTTCCAGCTACTGCATTAACATATTCAGTTATGCAGCAGCTTACCTGTTCTGCCCTCTTATTTGCATCCTCATCTTTACAGCCTGATGCCACAGAGATTCCTGTTACTGCCAAGTTCTCCAAGGATTGAAACAGTGAGTTTGAACCTGCAGCTCAGACAGCAGTGTGGCTCCATGAGCAGCTCTGAAAGGCTCCATGGAAGAAGCAAGGAAAGCAGGTTCAGACAGGCTGGGCAGCAGTCCGCTCACAGAATATCTAAAGGGCTTTGCACATACCTTGAATATCTACAGGGTGCTGCACATACCTTCACTATGCACAAGCTGGAGAAAGAGTGAAACCACTGAAATAGCAGAATCTGGTGGCTGAAAATGGAAACTAGAATTAGAAATGAAAGGCCAGCCTGGAACTGCTGAAGATAAAAATTAGTGCATCTGCTTGCCAAAAATGATGGCAAAATCAATAGCTCTTCCATGGTAAAATCGATGATAGCTCTTCCAGCCCTTTCAGAGAGGTAGGATTGGCGTTTCAAAGTTGCAATGGTGACAGCAAGCACATCTTGAGTACTGCATCCAGTTCAGGGCTCCTCCATTCAAGAGAGATGTTGACATACTGGAACATGTACAGAAAGGGCAATGAAGGTGGTGAGGGGCCTGGAACACAGCCCTGTGAGGAGAGGCTGAGGGAGCTGGGGGTGTGCAGCCTGCAGAAGAGGAGGCTCAGGGCAGACCTCATTGCTGTCTGCAACTACCTGAAGGGAGGCTGTAGCCAGGTGGGGTTGGGCTCTTCTGCCAAGCAAACAGCAACAGAACAAGGGGACACAGCCTCAAGTTGTGCCAGGGGAGGTCTAGGCTGGATGTTAGGAGGAAGTTGTTGGCAGAGAGAGTGATTGGCATTGGAATGGGCTGCCCAGGGAGGTGGTGGAGTCACCATCCCTGGGGGTGTTGAAGCAAAGCCTGGATGGGGCACTTAGTGCCATGGTCTGGTTGATTGTCTAGGGCTGGGTGCTAGGTTGGACTGGATGAGCTTGGAGGTCTCTTCCAACCTGTTTGTTTCTATGATTCTATGGTACAGCATTTGCCAGTTCTGAGCAACATCAGGTGCAGGATTGCCCAGAAATGGCAACTCAAGTCCCGGATGCCAAGAGGACAGGGCAGGGCAGTATTAGTTCTCACCTTATCAATAGAATGGATCAGGGTGGCAACACCATGGAATCAACACATCAATTAGGCTGGATGTTAGGAGGAAGTTCTTCACAGAGAGAGTGATTTGCCATTGGAATGGGCTGCCCAGGCAGGTGGTGGAGTCACTGTCCCTGGAGGTGTTCAAGGAAAGCCTGGATGGGGCACTTAATGCCATGGTCTGGTTGACTGGATAGGGCTGGGTGCTAGGTTGGACTGGATGATCTTGGAGGTGTCTCCCAACCTGGTTGATTCTCTGTCATGTCAACACAAATCTATTCCTTCCAATTCCACAACCAGGACAAACGAAGCTGGATGAGAAACCTCTTTTGTCTCACCACATAGGTATAAATAAATATAAACAAACACATAAATAATTAACATTGTTTTCTGTTAATAACAGTCCACATTCTGAGCTGAGCAAGTATTCAGAGCAAGCTACCATAATGAACCATCATCCTTCACAGTGCATCACTCTGTGAGACCAGTAGAAGATTTATTCATTTGTTATTCTCCAGAGTTCTCTCTCTTTTGATGAATGTGTCAATTTTTCCCTAGAACAAAATTATTCACCATTTACTGACCTAATACATATATAATGGATGTCCTTACAAGAGCTTTGGGAAGCATGAAGGCATTTCAATTTCCTTCTCCTTCAGTGTGCACTTTGCTGCTCTCTAAGGTATAGAGGAATATGCTGGAGAATGTTATGAAAGCTAAGGGAATGATTCCACAGTGTAAATGTGATCCAAGAGATACCACCAGCTTGGGGCCATTGTCAGTGCATAAGGAGATAATCACAGAATCATAGAATCGACCAGGTTGGCAGAGACTTCCAAGATCATCCAGTCCAACCTAGCACCCAGCCCTGTCCAATCAACTAGACCATGAGAGAGTGATTTACCATTGGAATGAGCTGCCCAGGGAGGTGGTGATGTTGCTGTCCCTGGAGGTGTTCAAGCAAAGACTGGACGAGGCATTAGTGCCATGGTCTAGTTTATTGAGTAGGGCTGGATGCTAGGTTGGACTGGATGAGCTTGGAGGTCTCTTCCAACATGGTTGATTCTATGATTCTACAATTCTAAGTGCCTCATCCAGGCTTTTCTTGAACCCCTCCAGGGACAGCGACTCCACCACCTCCCTGGGCAGCCCATTCCAATGCCAATCACTCTCTCAGGGAAGATGCCACACTCTGACTGGCAGTGACACTCTGTGTGTGGGGAAAAAAAAACAACACCTTCTCTGGATTAATGTTGCCAAATATTGTACTACCTTAATGTAATGTAATGTTATTTAATGTACATTAAACAAATGCAAATATTGCCTTCCACTAATCACATCACTGCTGCATAACACTGCACAGCTCTAAGGCCAGCAGGCAGCACATCACCTGCCTCTGAGTGTATTGCAGCAAGCACTGATGAAGCAGGCTCTGCAGTGAAGAAGCCCCAATGCTTTCCTGTTCTTTCCAAAAGCAAAATCTGGTTTTGTTTTCTGTCCTGGCTGCACATATAAAATATTCCCAGTCACACAGAGCCAGAGCTAGTCTTTGTCAGATGGACTCTCCTATGCTTATTGAGACAGAGATGATAAAACAGACTGAATAAAGCTTTGAGAAATGAACCCTAATATGTTTTCCACTCTGCCTGTCCTCTCCATCTACCACTTAATCACGGTCACAGCAACACAGTTCCAGGAGTGACCTGCTAGACAAATAGACCTGGTTTGGTTTGTTTATGTTTAAAGTGCTTCTGTTCCCACAGCTTGTCAACATCCAAGCCCAGCGGGATCAGAAAGTACGGAGGAGGAAGAGGTGAAAGCAGATGCGGCACATCTGCGCTTCCAAGTGACCTGAGGTGTTCATAGAGCCTCCTGCTTTCCTTTGGCAGGGGTCGTGATGTGCATGGCTCTCCCATTGGCTTCTAGCAAACCAGTCTATGAGGACAGGCTATAGGAAGAGACAGCCTGGAGAAGAGAAGGCTTCAAGGAGACCTTCCAGTATCTGAAGGGGGCCGACAGGATGGGTGGGGAGGGACTATTTACAAGGTCTTGTAATGACAGGATGAGGAGTAATGGGTTTAAACTGGCAGAGGGGAGATTCAAACTAGTTTAAATTAGATGTTAGGGAGAAGTTCTTTACAGTGAGGGTGGTGAAACACTGGAAGAAGTTTCCCAATGAGGTTGTGGAGATGTTCAAGGCCAGGTTGGATGAGGCCTTGAGCGACTTGTTCTAGTGGGAGGTGTCCCTGCTGATGGTGGGGAGTTGGAACTAGATGATCATTGAGGTCCCTTCCAAACTAAACCATTCTATGATTCTAAGTCAATTAATTTGGGGGTTTCTTTTCTGTGAGACTGAGTTAATGTTGAATGGATGTAAAGCTCGAGCCAGCTTCCTTTTCAGTTTCTACACAGAAGGAAAATGGAAGCCTACTTGTTTGGTAACAAATGTAGAAGTGTTTAGTCACCTCGGGTGTGAGGCAGTATAGAGAGTGCTGAAACTTACTGGAGAGGGAAGAAGAAATGGAAAGAAAGAGAATCACAGAATCAACCAGGTTGGAAGAGACCTCCAAGATCATCCAGTCCAACCTAGCACCCAGCCCTATCCAGTCATCTCTAAATGCCTCATCCAGGCTTTTCTTGAACACCTCCAGGGACAGCGACTCCACCACCACCTCCCTGGGCAGCCCATTCCAATGCCAATCACTCTCTCTGCCAACAACTTCCTCCTAACATCCAGCCTAGACCTCTCCCGGCACAACTTGAGGCTGTGTCCCCTTGTTCTACCGCTGGTTGCCTGGCAGGAGAGATCAACCCCCACCTGGCTACAGCCTCCCTTCAGGTAGTTGTAGACAGCAATGAGGTCCTCCTCTTCTGCAGACTGCACACCCCCAGCTCCCTCAACCTCTCCTCAGACGGGGAGGTTCACTTCTCTCGACCTGCTGACCACACTTCAGCCCAGGATCTGGTTAAATTAAAGTAATTAAAGCCCTGTCTCACATTTCAGAAGTAAAAAAACAAACCAGTGTTTAAAAAGGGCTGAAATATTGTAGTAGCCTAATTTCACATGAATGACTACCAAAAGGGGTTGGCTTTCTGCTGCTCAGGCTCTGTTTTCAAGTACTTGCTGCCACAGAACAAAAAGCTACAAAGCAGCAGAGATCTGAAAATAAGAATCATGCCAGTTTAGGCTTGGGTTCTATCTCTGGTTTGGTTTTTCTTTGCTTATGGCTCGTAACTGGCTGCAGCATGAATATCATTTGGTGGAAGCTATTTGGGAGGTCCTGGCTTTCCACCCTGCTACGTTTTGCAGCCGCCTCACATCCTATTTTTCAGATCCCCAGCTCTTTACATCTCACATTTCTGATGCTGTAAATGCATCTGCTACAAGTGGCTGAACCATCTCTTCTCACTCCATAATCTAATACACTTAGCGAGCCAATGACTCTGTGTGAAAGGAGGGGCGTGCTGGCGGAGGACTCCTGGCAGGGGAACAGCTGTTACAACAGCAAAGCCTTAACTGCAGCCAGGCAAACGCTCACAGCTCTCCGTGCCTTCCTGCATCAGGGTCTGGCAAGACAACTCCTCCCTCTCTTCCTCTCTCTGCCAAAGAAAAAGCACCAGTGGGCAAACTAGCAGAGAGAAGCTTAAAGGAGACTGGAGCTCAGTGGTGAAACCTTTCAGCAGCTCCAGTGATGGCCTGGATCGGTAACATCTCCTGGTTTAATCACTTTGCTCTCCATGAAGAACGTTTCAGGAGTTACTTGAACAGCACTGAGGATTACTTAGCCTTCCTGTGCGGGCCCAGACGGAGCCACCTGTTCTGGCCCATGGCTTTGGTGTACACCCTGATCTTCGTTGTTGGGGTGGTAGGGAACTTCTTAGTTTGCCTGGTAATCCTCAAGCACCGGAACATGAAGACCCCAACTAATTACTATCTCTTCAGTCTCGCCGTCTCAGACCTGCTGGTGCTGCTTTTTGGGATGCCACTGGAAGTCTACGAGATGTGGAGCAACTACCCCTTCTTGCTGGGGCCCGTTGGCTGCTATCTGAAGACGGCGCTTTTCGAGACGGTCTGCTTCGCCTCCATCCTCAACGTGACCACCGTCAGCGTGGAGAGATACATTGCCATCCTCCACCCCTTCCGTGCCAAGCTGGACAGCACTCGCAGGCGTGCCCTCAGGACCATCCTGGTGCTCTGGGGCCTCTCTGTCGTCTTTGCCCTCCCCAACACAGGCACTCACGGCATCATGCTGCAGCATTTCCCCAATGGCACCCTGGTGCCTGACTCCGCTACCTGCACTGTAGTCATGCCCATGTGGATCTACAACTGTATTGTCCAGATTACTTCTCTTCTCTTCTATGTGCTGCCTATGGGGGTGATAAGTGTGCTGTACTATCTGATGGGGCTAAGAGTAAGTCCTACTCCAACTGTGCTCAGTGCTTCCTTAGCTCATTTTCGTCTGTTTGTGTCTGTTTGTGTCTTTTGAGTAATTGAACCTTTTTCTTGCCTGTGCCTTCCTCCCCCCCTCCCTCATCCTTCCCCCCACAAACAAACCTAAAAGCAAAAGTATTAAGAAAAAGTTTTTTCCTGGAGAGAGTGGTCAGGCACTGGAATGAGCTGCCCAGGGAGGTGGTGGATTCACCCACCCTGGATGTGTTTAAGAACAGAATAGAAGCAACCAGGTTGGAAGAGACCTCTAAGATCATCCAGTCCAACCTATCACCCAGATAGGCAATAAGGATGGTTTGGATGTGGTGCTTAGGGATATGGCTTTAGGTGAATCTTGTAGAGCAGGGTTCTAGGTTGGACTTGGTGATCCTGAGGGGCTTTGCCAGCCTGGATGTTTCTGTGACTCTTTGATTCTGTATTTCAAACTTCTGAAACCAGTGAATCCAATTCCTCTGCGTGCTAGTTTGAGCCTAGCTAGCATGTTTTGGTGAGAAGAACTAGATGATAGGCTGTAAAATGAAAACAATGGTGAGGTCTACTTCCCTCACAGTCTTGCTGGGATGTGTAAAGAAGAAAGGCAAAACAAGAGTATCCCCATTCTGAAATGAGTCTAGATATGTTGGGGAATAATTTACTCCCATGTTGTTGTCCTGGTTTTTTTGTATAATTACCATCACTGCTGCTATTGTTTGAATGCTACTTAAACCTTCAAGGCTGCAAACTGATTCTACCCTGTCTGAGATTTGCACCTTTGCAGTAGAAGGAAATTGACCAGGAAGAAAAGTTACATTAAAAGAACTTTCAAAGGAGCATGTTAGTGCTTCTTGTCTGTTATTTGTTTCCCCTCTTCCTGTGTCTGTGAAATTTTCATTGCATTCCTCTGTTTTGCTCCCTCCCTGGAGAAGGTGATAATATTCAGCTGTTAAAACTCACAGAGCTGTCATCAGCTGCAATTGCTGCAGCCAGCAAATTCAGCAATCGCTTCTGCAGGGAGCTACGGTGCAGTTTCTTCACTGGTTAAGGCTACCTCAGAGCTCATATTCACTCTTTCTTCAGAAAGTGAGACTTAGTTGTACCCAATATTCATTTAAAGAGATGGATAAAACAATCAGTGCCAGAATATGACAGCATGAAGCAGTGCAGCACTGAAGTGCACAGCAAATAGAATCATAGAATCAAGCAGGTTGGAAGAGACCTCCAAGATCATCCAGGCCAACCTAGCACCCAGCTCTATCCAATCAACTAGACCATGGCACTAAGTGCCTCACCCAGTCTTTTCTTGAGCACCACAGCAAGCCAATGACTCAATGAGTTTTTTTCTTCTCATATGTTACATGTGCTTTAAAAACATAACTCCTATCTCATTGCCTTGAGTTTAGCTTAAAGCTGAAAAGCCTGAGTCTGATCACATAGCAAGAAAGGGATGCAACATGCTGGTGGAGACCAATGAACTTACTGAGTAACAAGAAACTCAACCAAATCTTTGATGGTGTAGATAGAATTTTGTTGTGCTGGTTCAAGAGGAACATAGAACTGCTTGAGAGTGTCCAGCACAGAGCCATCAAGATGCCGAAGGGAATGGAACATCTCTCTTATGAGGAGAGACTGAGGAAGCTGGGGCTGTGCTGCTTGGAGGAGTCTGAGAGGTGACCTCAACAATGGTTATCAGTATGCAAAGGATGAGTGCCAGGAGGCTGGAGCCAGGCTCTGCTGGGTGATGCCCAGTGACAGAACAAGGGGCAGTGATGGAAGCTGAGGCATAGGAAGTTTCATGGAAACATGAAGGGGATTTTTTTTCCCTGTGAGGGTGACAGAACACTGGAACAGGCTGCCTAGGGGGGCTGTGGAGTCTCCCTCTCTGGAGATACTCAAAACCCTCCTGGATGTGTTTCTGTGTGATCCGGACTAGATAATCCTGCCCTGTCAGGAGGGTTGGATTGGATCAGCTTTCAAGGTCCCTTCCAGCCCCTGACATTCTCTGATTCTATGGTTGATGCTTTCTGTTATGCAACTCTATGCAGAAGCAAATTTTCCTTACCTTGGGAAAGGCCACAAGGTTTAACTGCCAAAACCCATAGCTCACAGCAGACCTTCAATGCAATGAATGAGTTAAATCATTCCCACTACCCAGTGGCTGTGGTGGGGACTTTCCATAGTTTCCCTGGAAAATATGATAAATAAGACCTGAAGGGAAGGAAAAGTGCAGAAATCACAGCTGTCAAGAAAGGAACAAGAGAAAGCCTGGACTAATAAAACAAAGGATTGAAGATTAAAATAACTTTAACTCATGGCAGAACACATTCCTGATCCCCATCCCAGAACCGAAGCTAGGTGCCAGCTGAGGGCTGCTCCCCAGGACTTCTGTCTATCTTCACAGATATGCTCAAGAGATGAAATTTAACAAGGCCAAGTGCAGGGTTCTGCACTTTGGCCACAACAACCCCAAGCAATGCTACAGGCTGGGGACAGAGTGGCTGAGAGCAGCCAGGAAGGTACCTGGGGGTACTGGTGGATAGTAGGCTGAAGATGAGCCAGCAGTGTGCCCAAGTGGCCAAGAGAGCCAATGGCATCCTGGCCTGGATCAGGAACAGTGTGGCCAGCAGGACAAGGGAGGTTATTCTGCCCCTGTACTCAGCACTGATCAGGCCACACCTTGAGTGCTGTGTCCAGTTCTGGGCTCCTCCATTCAAGAGAGATGTTGAGGTAATCTGGAAGGTGTCCAGAGAAGGGCAACAAGGCTGGTGAGGGGCCTGGAACACAAACCCTATGAGGAGAGGCTGAGGGAGCTGGGGGTGTGCAGCCTGCAGGAGAGGAGGCTCAGGGCAGAGCTCATTGCTGTCTACAACTACCTGAAGGGAGGCTGTAGCCAGGTGGGGTTGGTCTCTTCTGTCAGGCAAGCAGCAACAGAACAAGGGGACACAGCCTCAAGTTGTGCCAGGGGAGGTCTAGGCTGGATGTTAGGAGGAAGTTGTTGGCAGAGAGAGTGATTGGCACTGGAATGGGCTGCCCAGGGAGGTGGTGGAGTCGCCGTCCCTGGAGCTGTTCAAGGCAGGATTGGACGTGGCACTTGGTGCCATGGTCTAGCCTTGAGCTCTGTGCTAACAGCTTGGACTTGATGATCTGTGAGGTCTCTTCCAACCTTGGTGAGACTGTGAGACTGTGAGACTGTGATGCTGTGATGCTGTGATGCTGTGATACTGCGACACGCTGCTGATGTTTCTTTCAGCTGTCTTTGGCCTGAGACAAATTACTTTTGCTACGACTGGCTCAGATTTTAGTCTCAAAATCTATTTTGCTCCCTAAATGCCCAGCTGTTAAAACTAGGATCACCTCTGGACAGTGGCCACCTTTGAGTAATTCCACATATTGTGGAAGGGTTTGGTCAGCAAACCTTGCACCCACTAACACCCACCGGGCTGCAGCTCAGCAGACCGTTTGCAACTGCTCCAGCCCAAGCACTGAAGCAGGCAGGGCTGGCTGCTTTAGCAGGAGCAGTGTGGGGTCTACATCTCCATTTTCCCAGCAGCTGTAAAGTTCAATCACCACTCATGTCAGGCTGAGTAGCCTACAGAAAACAGTTCTCATGGGTTTGCTGGGCGGCCTCACTAGGTTTGCCTGGGGATAAGTGAGGCCCTAATTTCACTCTGCCTTTTGATTTCTAGCACAAAATGCTGTGTGTGGGGGGTGTGGAAATCCAATTTCCAGCTTCTTGCTCCAGACACTTGAAATTTTCTTGCACTGAACAGGTAACAATCATCTCCAGACAACTCTGCATAGCCTCATACATCCACAGTGATGTAAAAGTAGCAAGAGGCATGGCTGGAGTTCTCCCTGCCAATCCATTGGAATGAGCCCAAGCCATAACTCTTTGCTCTGGCTTTTATTTAGAATAGAATCACTTAGGGTTAGAAAGAACCACAAGGATCATCCAGTTCCAACCCCCATGCCGTGCCCAGGGACACCCTACCCTAAATCAGGCTGCCCACAGCCTCATCCAGCCTGGCCTTAAACACCTCCAGCCATGGGGCCTCAACCACCTCCCTGGGCAACCCATTCCAGCCTCTCACCACTCTCATGCTCAACAACTTCCTCCTCATATACAGTCTGAACCTACCCACCTCCAGCTTTGCTCCATTCCCC
>WAAF01005249.1:0-25718 GCA_013400475.1 Tricholaema leucomelas | reverse complement strand
GAGGGGCCTGGAGCACAGCCCTGTGAGGAGAGGCTGAGGGAGCTGGGGGTGTGCAGCCTGCAGAAGAGGAGGCTCAGGGCAGACCTCATTGCTGTCTACAACTACCTGAAGGGAGGCTGTAGCCAGGTGGGGTTGGGCTCTTCTGCCAGGCAACCAGCAACAGGACAAGGGGACACAGTCTCAAGTTGTGCTGGGGGAAGTATAGGCTGGATGTTAGGAGGAAGTTGTTGGCAGAGAGAGTGATTGGCATTGGAATGGGCTGCCCAGGGAGGTGGTGGAGTCACCATCCCTGGAGGTGTTCAGGAAAAGCCTGGATGAGGCACTTAGTGCCATGGTCTGGTTGACTGGATAGGGCTGGGTGCTAGGTCGGCCTGGATGATCTTGGAGGTCTCTTCCAACCTGGTTGATTCTATTCTATTCTATTTATGTATTTTCCCTTCCTCTTTGCCCTAACTCTCATTGCATTATTAAATTGCAGCTGCTGACTTACACTTACTAGTTAGACCTCCATCAATTATCACTAGAGGCTAAGAAGGAGCCTTATAGCATCATCAAAATGACAGAAGGAAGGTGAAAAATAAAGATCCATGTTCCTGGTTTATTACAGCATCAGGGTACTGTATTCTCTGAGGCTTTGGAATAGTCCTTGAATAGATTACTGCTGAGCCTAAAAGCCACTGAAGGGAAATTGGGGGGTTTAATCAATCTGAGCAGGTCTTTATTGCTGGATGTGTCTAAAATCAACTGAGCCTCTTCCTTAAGCAACTGTGTCTGTGGCTAGAATTTACAGAGGGGATAATGTAAAGCATGAGAGGCTGAATTGTGCTGTAATTGAATGCAGTTCTATTTACATGGGCTTCCCTTCCATGGCCTTTATGAGTAAACAGGAGACTGAATGAAGGTCTCAGTTGATCATTCTTACAGAAAAGTATCACTAGTCAAAGATCAGGAAGCAAAGTGGCAGTGTGAAAGAAACAAGAGCACACAGCACCACTAGCATGTTTTTACCAGGCTCCTACAAATGCAGGCTGAGTTCTGCCTTTTCCCTCATTCCTGCTATTCTTTCTCCCATGCAATTAGAAGTTTTGTTTCCAGGTGCTCTCAGTTTAAAAAAAAAAAGAACAAATAAGGTCACTCCAAATCTGTTGGATAGTCAAAAGTTTCCACTTTGGGAACCAGAATCATAGAATGTTAGGGGCTGGAAGGGACCTTCAACATTCATCCAGTCCAGCCCTCCTGCCAGAGCAGCATCACCTAGAGCAGATCACACAGGAACACACCCAGGAGGGTTTTGAGTATCTCCAGAGAGGGAGACTCCACAGCCCACCCTGGGCAGCCTGTTCCAGGGTTCTGTCACCCTCACAGGGAAAAAGACCCCCTTCATGTTTCCATGAAACTTCCTATGCCTCAGCTTCCATCACTGCCCCTTGTTCTGTCACTGGGCATCACCCAGCAGAGCCTGGCTCCAGCCTCCTGGCACTCACCTTTTACCTATTCATAACCATTGATGAAGTCACCTCTCAGTCTCCTCCTCTCCAAGCAGCACAACCCCAGCTCCCTCAGTCTCTCCTCACAAGAGAGATGTTCCATTCCCTTCATCATCTGTGTGGCTCTGCACTGGACTCTGCCAAGCAGTTCTATGCCTCTCTTGAAATGAGGGGCCCAGAGCTGGACACTGTACTCCAGATGTGGCCTCAGCAGGGCAGAGTGGAGGGGCAGGAGAATATCTCTCAACCTCCTAGCCACAAACCTTTTAATACACACCAGAATGGCATTGGCCTTTCTGGCCACCAGAGCACATTGCTGGCTCATAGTCAGCCTCCCATCAGCTGCGACCCCCAGGTCCTTTTTCCCTTCACTGCCTTCCAATGAGTCAGTCCCCAGTCCTATACTGCTACCTGGGGTTGTTCTTTCCCAGCTATCCATAGACTCTTTCTTTTCTAACCAAAGCCACTGTCCTGCTTACCAGGACCTGGTTTTATCACCAGCTTATTTTGATTTATGTCCACTTTTTGAAGGCCAAGAAAAACTACTGCAGGCAAACAAAGCCACCTTGGTGTAACTAAGTAGTGTGTGGCTGAATTGTGTGCATTATGCACACTGCCTGTCTGCAAGAGAGCAGAGAAGGGCTTTGTTCAAGAAATGGTTTGAATATCAACTAGTCCAAACACTCAGGGCATGAAATGAACTCCCTGGAATTCTACAGGATGGTTGTTTTCTTTTTTTTCCCAGTGATTACAGCTGTGTTTTCCTGAGGCTTCTCTGGGTTGTATTTTTGGGTCATTGGTTTGTGCTTAATTGTGAGGAACCCTTTTAGGAAAACAAACAAACAAACAATATTTTGCTAGATGAGAAAATAATGCCTAGCAAAATAGCTAGGCTGAAATAAAGTCAGTTGGAAATAATGCCTTGCCCAGGGAGGTGGTGGAGTCACCAGCCCTGGAGGTGTTCAAGCAAAGCCTGGATGAGGCACTTAGTGCCATGGTCTGGTTGCTTGGCCAGGGCTGGATGCTAGGTTGGACTGGATGAGCTTGGAGGTCTCTTCCAACCTGGATGATTCTATGATTCTGTGATCTCATTACTGGAAATACCTCACCCAACCATTCATGGCTAATGTTCAGTGCACAATCTTCCTCCCTTTTTCATTCTGTACCAGCAGGGCTGGGTGCTAGGTTGGACTGGATGAGCTTGGAGGTCTCTTCCAACCTGGTTGATTCTATGATTCTATGCTCTTTTTACTGGAAATACTTCACCCATCTATTCATGACTAATGCTCAGTGCAGAATCTTCCTCCCTTCTCCATTCTGTACCAGCTAGGTTGGACTGGATGAGCTTGGAGGTCTCTTCCAACCTGGTTGATTCTGTGATTCAATGAAAACACTGTTAAAATTGAACCCAAGCTGTGAACCAACTGCTGGGAGAGAAAGGACAAGAGGAGGGAGCTGAAACACAAATTTGCTGTAAACAGACAGTCTCAGGAGCATAAAATCAGCAGATTGTTTTGAACCTAAAGCTTCAGTGGTTCCCTAAATTAAAACTGCAATTTAAATGTAGATATTTTATTTTAGCAAGTTCTTTGTTGATTCCTCTTTTACCCTCTCAGCTACACTACTAAGATAGCAAGATTTAACAAGGCCAAGGGCAGGGTTCTACACTCTGGCCACAACAACCCCAAGCAATGCTACAGGCTGGGGACAGAGTGGCTGAGAGCAGCCAGGAAGAAAGGGACTTGGGGATACTGGTAGAGAGTAGCTGAAGATGAGCCAGCAGTGTGCCCAGGTGGCCAAGAGAGCCAATGGCATCCTGGCCTGGATCAGGAGCAGTGTGGGCAGTAGGACAAGGGAGGTTATTCTGCCTCTGTACTCAGCACTGATCAGGCCACACCTTGAGTGCTGTGTCCAGTTATTGGCTGCTCAACTTAAGAGAGATGTTGAGGTGCTGGAAGGTGTCCAGAGAAGGGCAACAAAGCTGGTGAGGGGCCTGGAGCACAGCCCTGTGAGGAGAGGCTGAGGGAGCTGGGAGTGTGCAGCCTGCAGAAGAGGAGGCTCAGGGCAGACCTCATTGATGTCTGCAGCTACCTGAAGGGAGGCTGTAGCCAGGTGGGTTGCCCAGGGAGGTGGTGGAGTCACCATCCCTGGAGGTGTTCAAGCAAAGCCTGGATGAGGCACTTAGTGCCATGGTCTGGTTGGTTGGACAGGGCTGGGTGCTAGGTTGGATTCTATGAGCATAGAGGTCTCTTCTAAGCTGGTTGATTCTATGATTCTTTGATCAAACAGACTATGTCTGGTGGGGATTCCAACTCCTGTCTAAAATCTCCTCTGGTTTCCCTTCTTTTTTCCAGCTGAGAGGAGACAGATCTTTGGAAGTGGAGGAAATGAATGTGAACGTTCAGAGACCATCCAGGAAATCAGTCACCAAGATGTTGTGTAAGTAATGAGTCGCTCTGTGTTTTGTCTCCTACTGACAAAAGGCTTGGCCAGGTCTTGAATTGAGCACATTCACTGGATACAAGAGCTGTGAGATGAGTAGCTGTGAGTAAAATGAAGACATATATCTTTTTAAAGGCTCATTGCTCCTTTCTCTGGGCTGCTTTTGGGCTGTCTTTAAGGCAGAGATCACCTTGCTGCTAAGATGGTGGTTATGTAGGAAACATAAACCACCTCTGATATTTCCTGCAACATGATTCTTTCAGGCAGCTTAAGTCACTTTCTGAACTAGGAGACTGCACTTAGAAGTCAGCTTGACTATGTGTGTCTCATGACTATGACCATGGGCTGCAGGAAGAGCAGTGTGGGCAGCAGGGCAAGGGAGTGGATTCTCCCCCTTTACTCTGCTCTCCTCAGACCCCACCTGGAGTACTGTGTGCAGTTCTGGAGCCCCCAACACAAGAAGGACATGGAACTGCTGGAGCGGGGCCAGAGGAGAGCCACGAAGATGCTCAGAGGGCTGCAGCAGCTCTGCTATGAGGACAGGCTGAGAGAGTTGGGGCTCTGCAGCCTGGAGAAGAGAAGATTTCAAGGAGTCCTTATAGTAGCCTTCCAGTATCTGAAGAGAGCTACAGGAAGGCTGAGGAGGGACTATTGACAAGGTCTTGTAATGATAGGATGAGGAGGAATGGGTTTAAAATGGCAGAGGGGAGATTTAAACTGGATATTAGGAAGAAGTTGTATGCAGTGAGGGTGGTGAGACAGTGGCACAGGTTGCCCAGGGAGGTTGTGGAGCACAGAATCACCCAACGTGATCTTTGAACACATGGGCTGATTCTGTGCTCTACAGCCTCCCTGGAGGCATTTAAAGCCAGGCTGGATGAGACTTTGAGCAACCTGTTCTAGTGGCAGTTGTCCCTGCCTATGGCAGGGGTTAGAACTGGACGATCCTTGAGGTCCCTTCCAACCTAAACCATTCTATGATTCTATGATCAGATCTTCCTAGAACCAAAGTCTGAACTGGGTTTTGCAAGAGTCCTGACTGGATCCAGCACAGTTGTGCATGGAGGCAAACTCTCTTTTTATCCATGCTGAGCAGTGCACCCAGACAGACTTCTTCTCATCAGGGGATGCTTCCTATGACCTTATCCTGCTATGTGATGTAAAAACAATGTGCAGAGCAAATGAACTCCAAGGCATCATGGCCTCAGTCTGTCCCAGCTAGCACAGCTGAACCCAGATGTCTCACAGTCAGTTTATTAAGCTCTGTAAGTGCCACAATGTTCCCTGGCTGTTGTTTGCTCTGTTTAAAAGTCACTGTGTGGGCATGCATTGAGTTATCCAACATGGAAATCAATGGAAAGTTTGTTCTTTCAGCTGGTAATGTTTTTCAGGGAGCACTGCTAAAAGGCAGGAAGGATGGCCAAAGTTTTCACATGAGGAATAAAATTTGTATGTTTAGACTTCCATCAGGCTTTGGTGTTTGTTTGTTTGTTGAGATACTGGAAGGTGTCCAGATAATGGTGACAAAGCTGGTGAGGGGTCTGGAGCACAGCCCTGTGAGGAGAGGCTGAGGGAGCTGGGGGTGTGCAGCCTGGAGAAAATCAGGCTCAGGACAGACCTCATTGCTGTCTACAACTACCTGAAGGGAGGCTATAGCCAGGTGGGGTTGGGCTCTTCTGCCAGGCAACCAGCAACAGAACAAGGGGACACAGTCTCAAGCTGTGCCAGGGGAGGTCTAGGCTGGATGTTAGGAGGAAGTTGTTGGCAGAGAGAGTGATTGGCATTGGAATGGGCTGCCCAGGGAGGTGGTGGAGTTGCCATCCCTGGAGGTGTTCAAGCAAAGCCTGGATGAGGCACTTAATGCCATGGTCTGGTTGACTGGATAGAGCTGGGTGCTAGGTTGGACTGGATGAGCTTGGAGGTCTCTTCCAACCTGGTTGATTCTATGATTCTTTCTGAGCAATCTCTGCTCTGTGCAGGCTAGTGAGCTACACTTGCATAACTGATGTCTTTCCACACTCACTTTATTTCTCTCCTTCCTCCATTCCAGTTGTCCTTGTGATGGTTTTTGCCATCTGCTGGGCTCCATTCCATGTAGATCGACTTTTCTTCAGCTTCGTTGTGGAGTGGACTGAGCCTCTGGCTAATATATTCAACTTAATTCATGTCGTGTCAGGTAAAGCTTTCTTCTGCTGCTTGCAAAAACCCAAACGTGCTTGTGAGTGCTTTACCTCCTACATGTAGTCACTTAGGGGGTAGGTGACGTGAGAGGTGCGTGGAGAAGCTTCTTGTTTGGTAAGCAACGATGAGAACTGTGCCTGAAGTCAAAACCACATGCAAGTACCTGTAGCTTTCAAGATCTGGGTATGCTTGTTTGAGGTGTCTGAGTAATCACAGAGAATGCAAACACAAGAGGGTGTCTCACATCATTATCAGCTGATTCTCCTTCTTGGAAACATTCAGAAATGAGGTCTGCCCCCATTCAGCAACAAGCATCTCCCTCCAGAGGGTCTCTGAGGCAAATGGGGAAGCTTACCAAATGGCAAGAGACTTACATACAGCTCAGAGCCCACTGCTGTCACCAGAGGTTTATGGCCCTGCCAACCATATTATAAAGGCTTTCTTGAAAGAGGAATCTTATTTTCAGTCTGCCATGGGAAAACACTAAATGTGGCCATTAGGCAGCTCAGACAAATCCAATCTTCAGGCAATTGTCCTGTTGTGTTGTAAGAAATTAGCTCCCCTTGGCTGGAAGTGATCCTCTGACAGCTTTGATGGGGGCACCAGCTGTGCAAACCCTGCTGTGGGGATGAGGGCAGTGCTGGAGGCAGGTCAGCAGAGCACAAGTGAGAGCTGGCTCCCAAACAGCTGGAGATAGTGAGGTCCAGCCTCTCCTTTCCATTCTGAGTGCTGCAGTGCCTCAGCTAGCCCAGACAAGAGGTCCCTCTGCCTGGACGGCAGCAGGCAGACATGATGTCACTGCCTCCTTGCACCCAGGTTTGGTCTTCTCTGTAAGCAGTGAACAGAGTGTCCTCTTCTGAGACTATAGCACACCAAAACGAGGTCTCTGTCTCCTTTCCCCCACCCTTCCCTAGGTGTTTTCTTCTATCTGAGCTCTGCTGTGAACCCCATCATTTACAACCTGTTGTCCCAGCGCTTCAGGATGGCTTTCCTCAGCGTGATCTGCCCTTGCAGCAAGCTCTGGGCCTCTAAGCATCCCAGTATCAGAACTCCTGCCCAGCAGAGTATCATCTTGATTGAGGACCACAATCTTGTTGACTCTGCTGAAGACACAAGTGTCCCTGGCACCCACAGGACGTCAGTCAGCAGCTCTCAGCTCTCTACTGGCCTGTGACTTTCAATGTTATGACCCAGGTGAGAGAGAAGTTAATTATTTCAAGAAAGAGAAGAGACCCTCCTAAAAGATTGAAGTCTACAAGAAGAGCTCACAGTCGTGTCTCATTGAATCAATAATTGAGGAGACTGTAATTAGCAGGTGGCTGAGAAGCACTGTATCACCACCAAGGTAATAGGAGGACTGGAAATCTCAGCTCGCTGGCTGAAAGCTAAGCCAGCAAAGAGCTGCCTCACAAAAATGAGACACACTCCCAGTGTTACCAACAGAGAAGGGAGACACAGCTTACCCAGGTCTTGCTGAATGGCTTTTTGTACACCAGCTTGAACATCAATGTACTTAGTCTGAAATGAGGCAGCTTGCTGCACTTGTCCATCCACTTCCAGCTTTAAGCAAGCCAGTCTGGCTTACCTCCCCTATGGTCTTCTCCAGGCGTAGCTGCTGCAAGTCCCTCCTGGCAACAGGAGCAAGTAGGCATGAACCAGCTGGGCTGATAAACACCAGACACCAGCAACAGCTAGTTCTGGTCCAGAAGAACCAGGGAGCCAGAACTGTGAAAAGTAAACTTTTGCTTCCAGATCTAGCTGAAGATTTGGGCAGGGGATGGTGATCAATGCTTTGGATCATGGTGTCCAAAACCCTAGCATTTAGTGGGTTGCTTTTAACAAGTCTCAACAGTGTTGTCTTATCTCCTCACACTGTGCCTGGCAACAGCTAGAGAGGGCAGAGATGGCACATGTGTGACACAGATTCACCTCCATTGCCTGGGAAATGGCCAGTGCTGGGGAGGTGCTCCAGAAAAGCCTGGATGAGGCACTTAGTGCCATGGTCTAGTTGACTGGATAGGGCTGGGTGCTAGGTTGGACTGGATGAGCTTGGAGGTCTCTTCCAACCTGCTTGATTCTATGATTCTATGAGGATCTTCCTGGTGTGACTCCTTTGCTCAAAACACAGCTGGTGGGGGGGATCTGCCCAGGGATTGTGGAACGTTTGCAGTCTTTACAGGCCTATCCTCTGCATTGGACAGTTTCATGTTCATTCATCAGCCTGAGCTGAGCCTGACCCTGTACAAATGGAATGGGATAGGTCCCTGCTCTACCATGTGTCCTAGAGTTTGTAACAGCTTCTTATGACTGCTTGAGCTTCAGATGCTTGTGCATTGTCTCTGCCAATGGAGCCTGTGTCATACTGCAGCAGACTTCCCATTTGCTCATAGCAAGTGGATTGCAGAAGTCAGAAATCTACACAGGGGCAGAAACCATCAGGAAACAAGGCTGGAAACTGTTCACAGTGGAACTGGCATAAACCTGCAGGCTCAGAGGAGACGATGCAAAGACAGTTAAAAAGGGAGTTTTGCAGTGGGTTTGCATCTGGTGAGTTCAGGTTTTGCCACACACTACACTGTAGGGCTGGAACCTCTCCTCATTCCAGTCCTGCAAACAGATCCCGAAGGCAGAACGCTTACATCCAAACTGATGAGTTCCTGAGCTCCACCTACTGCAAGGTGAGGACCCTGCCGAGTTTTGCCAAGGGAAGGCAGGGTGAGTCTGTTACAGGGCAGAGAATGCAGCAGAGCTCCACGTCCCCAGCTTCAAAGCCTGCTTGTGTCTCTTCTGAGCATCCTGACACATGCCTAGGTTTAGCCACCACCCTGGGCTAAGGCTTGGCACTCACTGCCACAGAAAATCATCCACTGTGTGTCACCAAGAGGCTGAGACTTCAGTTACACAGTCAGAGTAGACAGAGTCATCATAACCAATAAGGACACGAGTTCCAAAAGATGATACACTGTGTGCATAAAGGCTTGTGCCAGTCTGACCACTGGGGATCCAGATTCTATTTCTCACCACGGAAGGAATGAGTTATACTTCTGCTACAGTGAGCTCTTACCTTGTTTGCCCCAAAGTCTTCTGTTTTGACTCTCACTGTGGGACTTCTGGGCGAGCTGAGAGCTGAGGTGCTCATGACAGCCGGAGAGTCCCCTTTTCCCAGCAGCACAGGGGGAGTTTTAGTCCATGGTTGCTGTTAAAGCCATTTTACCAGCTGCACTCTAGAGTGACAAGCCATGGAGAGGGCAACAGATAGACAGAAGGTCCTGGAGAGATAAAGCAATCCATGCTCCCTGAAGACACAGCCGAAATACTTTGCCACCCCCAAGTGGACACTTGAGTTTATCAGAGAGATTTCCCTTTCTAACCAGTTCTGTATTGTCGTGGTTTTCCTCCATTGGAGGATGAAGTCTGTTTTTCTCTCTAGATTTGCTGCTGGGGTAGTGCCTTGGTGCCTGTGAGCTGTCCAGGTCCCTTTTCTCCCTGCCCCATGCAGGACACTGAGCTCCCAGTGGCTGCGGACCACATGGGACCTCCTCCCTCACCCTGTGCCTCATTTGTGCAGCTCCTTAACTGAGCTGATTAGAATAGAATAGAATAGAATGGAATAGAATAGAATAGAATAGAATAGAATAGAATAGAATAGAATAGAATAGAACAGAATAGAATAGAATCAACCAGGTTGGAAGAGACCTCCAAGCTCATCCAGTCCAACCTAGCACCCAGCCCTAGCCAATCAACCAGACCATGGCACTAAGTGCCTCATCCAGGCTTTTCCTGAACACCACCAGGGACGGTGACTCCACCACCTCCCTGGGCAGCCCATTCCAATGCCAATCACTCTCTCTGTGAAGAACTTCCTCCTAACATCCAGCCTATACTTCCTATACACAACTATACTATACCTATACACAACTTGAGGCTGTGTCCCCTTGTCCTGTTGCTGGTTGCCTGGGAGAAGAGACCAACTCCCACCTGGCTACAACCTCCCTTCAGGTAGCTCAGGGGCTTATGCCCCTCATCCCAGCTGTGTGCCACTGAAACTCTATCTTCTTCAGCATCCCAAATCCTCAGCCAAAGCAGTGAGGAGACAGGACAGTCTGACATACTCACACAGCCACCATGTGATGGAGACATTCCCCTGCAAGACGTTGCAGCAATTTGTGCATTTAAGACCAGATGGTATCTTATGCTGGTGCACAGAAAGCCACCCGTGAGAGATGCCTCTCTCTTCCCCCTCCTCTGCAGAAGAACTGCAACCATCCTTGCAAAGCTGAAGGTGGTTAAATGCATCTCTTCACTTCCCACATCTTATAGCATAGAATCAACCAGGTTGGAAGAGACCTCCAACATCATCCAGTCCAACCTAGCATCCAGCCCTATCCAGTCAACCAGACCATGGCACTAAGTGCCTCATCCAGGCTTTGCTTGATGTTGAGCTGTGAAGCTGTTGGGTGAAGATTTGTGTGATCTTCAAACAAAAAGCCATTTCTTTCTTTTGTTCCTAGGGAAAGAAAATGGGTTTGTGAGGAAGGGGACATCTGTATCTGTGCCTGCGGGGGAGAAGGGGAAATGTGGATTGATAGAGGTCTTTTAAATGAACTTCCAGCTCTGAACTTTTTTGTTTGGTTGGTTGGCTGTTTGTTTGGGTTTCCTAAAAGAAGTCCCTGCCATATTGAATTTGGCAACAGCCAAAGAAATGGCAATCATAACCAAGAATTACTGAGCTTTTTGGCCAAGCTTCCAAAGCAAAGCACCAAACATTTGCTGTGTGTGGCCAGCAGGAGCAGGGAGGTCATTCTGCCCCTGTACTCTGCACTGGTTAGACCACACCTTTAGTACTGTGTCCAGTTCTGGGCCCCCCAGTTTAAGAGGGACATTGAGATGCTTGAATGTGTCCAGAGAAGGGCAACGAGGCTGGTGAGAGGCCTCGAGCACAGCCCTACGAGGAGAGGCTGAGGGAGCTGGGATTGTTTAGCCTGGAGAAGAGGAGGCTCAGGGGAGACCTTATTGCTGTCTACAACTACCTGAGGGGTGGTTGTAGCCAGGAGGAGGTTGCTCTCTTCTCTCAGGCAGCCAGCACCAGAACAAGAGGACACAGCCTCAAGCTACGCCAGGGGAAATTTAGGCTTGAGGTGAGGAGAAAGTTCTTCACTGAGAGAGTCATTGGCTACTGGAATGGGCTGCCCAGGGAGGTGGTGGAGTCGCCGTCCCTGGAGCTGTTCAAGGCAGGATTGGACGTGGCACTTGGTGCCATGGTCTAGCCTTGAGCTCTGTGCCAATGGCTTGGACTTGATGATCTGTGAGGTCTCTTCCAACCTTGGTGATGCTGTGATACTGTGATACTGTGAGTTAGGCTTGCACCAAGAGAGACCTTCTGTGAAAGTGCTATTGGAGGAGACCTCATCAATTGCTTCTAAATCCTGTTTAAAGTAAAAAAAGCAAGGGGGGGGGGTGGGGGAGGGGGGAGAAGAGGACTGGCTTGAGGCTGAGCATTCCACCTTCGGTTCCCTGTGACAGCTCATCTCAGCATCCTAAAATGGCAGCAGCTGATGAGCTTTGCCCCTAACGATTTAGTCAATGTTCACTGAGGTTTTTCTTCCAGCAAGGTCAGTGCTTGAGTTGTTCATCATTCTGCCCTGATATTTACCTGGCTAAACTTTAGAAGCCAGATCCAGACCTGAAAACACTGAGAAGATGGATAGAGATGTCTCAAAAGCCAATTATATCCCCTGATTTATACATTTCATAGCCAGGTGCTGACAAATATTGGCAGCTGCCTGAGGAAAGCTCCTGCTGCAAGAGAACAGAGAACTCACTTTTCCTTCAAAGTGGCCCAGAGAGAAAAGACATATTTATTTGAAATCAAGCATGACTTCCTAGACAGAACTGCCTATTGATTTGTTTCT
Organism: Tricholaema leucomelas; assembly: GCA_013400475.1. Taxonomy (NCBI): domain Eukaryota; kingdom Metazoa; phylum Chordata; class Aves; order Piciformes; family Lybiidae; genus Tricholaema lacrymosa; species Tricholaema leucomelas. The sequence continues at coordinate 13,696 of WAAF01005249.1, read as the reverse complement.
CTGCTTCTGGTTCCCTCTGGGAAGCACACAAGTCTGTGAGCACAAAGTGTGGAGAACAGGGGCAATGCTCCAGCACTCGGAACGAAACATGGACAGGCTGAAATGTGCTGCAAGGAAGCACTTAAAGGAGAGAAGAATCGCTTGCATTGGCCCTGAGTGATACTCAGATCTCAGGTCAGGGTTCAGCAGTGGAGGAAGCCTCATGACAGCAAGCAGACACATCTCTTAAGCTTATATGAGGAGCTTTTGGACACTACCTTTAAACTGTGGCTTATGAGTAAAACTAAACGTACACTTCGGCTGCAGAGCAGGTTGTAGCTGTCTGTGTCACATAGAAATAAACATCTTTGAGTCTCTGATCCCTTCTCAGCCATCCTTGTGCTTCTTTTTTTCTCCCTCTGATTTCCTACAAGTGGCAGAAGATAGATTCCCTGCATGTTCAGCCAGCACCAAGTGCCAGACACCACCAACTTACTACAAATCACAGCCCTTTAAAATCAAGCACAGATTATTTCAGCTGCTGTAAAGGCAGAAAAAGACAGCACTAATCCCAGTCTGCTTCAAGGCATCCAAGTCTTCTGCATTACTGCTTCCTCAGAGGAGGAAGACACAATGTTGGGCAGCAGGATTGTCACAGCCAGAAGGAAAAATAGCTGCTCCCCAATCTGTGGAACAGCCACATACACACACTTAGTGCCATGGTCTGGTTGACTGGATAGGGCTGGGTGCTAGGTTGGACTGGATGAGCTTGGAGGCCTCTTCCAACCTGGTTGATTCTATTCACATCTGCTCTCCCTCTCTGCTTCTCTACAAGCACTTCATTTTCTCTGCTGCTCAGGATGTTCTGGGTGTTTCTCCACTGAGGTTTCTTGCTCCACAGATTAGCAGACCTATAGCAAACTGCGCAGCTGTAGCATTTCCATTTCAAACAGATAGATATTAATGTAAGGGGAAAATACTTTAATGAAAGCTAAGATTCTGGACTGTTTCTTTCAGAGGAATAAGGGGAAAGGATGAGAAATCAGACAGCCAGGAACTCTGTAAGGAAACCTTGGGTTTAGAGCTTAGTCCATGCTGAGGCAAAGGTGGCAAATGCCCTTCAAAGTGGGTTGGGGGATAAAAGAGCTTGAAAAGAAACTCTTCAGGGAAGTGCCAGTCTGGGCGTGGAGTTTGTCACTTGAGTTTGTCACCTTGAATGCTGTGTCCAGTTCTGGGCTCCTCAATTCAAGAGAGATGTTGAGATGCTGGAACATGTCCAGAGAAGGGCAACAAAGCTGGTGAGGGGCCTGGAGCACAGCCCTGTGAGGAGAGGCTGAGGGAGCTGGGGATGTGCAGCCTGCAGAAGAGGAGGCTCAGGGCAGACCTCATTGCTGTCTGCAGCTACCTGAAGGGAGGCTGTAGCCAGGTGGGGCTGGGCTCTTCTGCCAGGCAACCAGCAACAGAACAAGGGGACACAGTCTCAAGTTGTGCCAGGGGAGGTCTAGGCTGGATGTTAGGAGGAAGTTGTTGGCAGAGAGAGTGATTGGCATTGGAATGGGCTGCCCAGGGAGGTGGTGGAGTCACCGTCCCTGGAGGTGTTCAAGAAACGACTGGATGATCCAAGCCAGGATGCCATTGGCTCTCTTGGCCACCTGGGCACACTGCTGATTCATCTTCAGCTACTCTCTACCAGCACCCCCAGGTCCCTTTCTTCCTGGCTGTTCTCCAGCCACTCTGTCCCCAGCCTGTAGTGCTGCTTGGGGTTGTTGTGACCAAAGTGTAGAATCCTGCACTTGACCTTGTGTAAATTTCATCCCATTGGCCTCAGCCTGGCAAGGTAGAGGTCACCTTGAAATGCTGTATGTTCTTTGTTGCAGTGCAGGTGTGGTTGTCAGTCCCTTTCATTCCGTTAGAACCCAAAAGATCCCCTTAGAAACGGTTCATGAAGAAAATCCTGCTCCAAATGAGCAAAGCAAATGGCTAACAGGCAACTCCCTACAAAACACAGGGGAAACAGTGTCCTCAGGGACTCACCTGGCATTTTGTTCACTGATCTAGGGCTGGTATCTCTGAGACACCTGGGACCATGCCCTCACAAGCTGGGAAAACTCAAACGGAGCTCTAACACTTGTAGTGTGTGCAGCATTTGTTTGCAAGCTTCAGTTTTCCCTATCTAGGAGCTGGTAAGGGCATGAAAAATCTCTGTCCTGTCATGGAATGTGTTAAATAGGTGCCTGAACTCCATGGAAAGGCTCCAATAGGTGCCTGAACTCCATGGAAAGGCTCCAAAGGGAGCTGCTGTGGGCTGGGCAGCAATGAGCAACGGCAGCAGAACGCAACAAGCACCACAGTTTGGGGCTGTAGAACTCTTCAGCCTCTCCATGAGGAAAGAAATCAAAACCACTACCACAGGAACTATGAGGTACACTTATTTATTTCACCACATCCAGACTGGCATTTCTGTTAGCTGGTTTGATGCCAGCAAAACACTAGAGGCAGAGGGGGTTTTGAATGTGGATGAATTTAGGCTAATGCCACAAACCTCAGCTTCCCCCCAGGGACTGCACCACTGTATCCTTCCAGCTCAGGTTACCTGCTCCTGCAGGAAAACAGATCACAGATACAGAAACACATAAAGCTCAACATTACAGCAGCAATGACAAGAAGCTCCCCACTAGGGCCTGGACACAGGCAGAGCACAGTGAGATAACAAGGAACCATTCCTCAGCTGCTTCAACTGAAGGGATGTTGTGGAGAGGCTGGAGCTGATCTCTCCTCACAGGTAAGGAGACAGAACAAGGGGGACTGACCTCAAGATGAGACTGGGGAGGATTAGATTGGACATTAGGAAGAAGTTTTTTCCTGGAGAGAGTGGTCAGGCACTGGAATGAGCTGCCCAGGGAGGTGGTGGAGTCACCCACCCTGGATGCGTTTAAGGATGGTTTGGATGTGGTGCTTAGGGCTATGGTTTAAGGTGAACCTTGTAGAGCAGGGTTACAGGCTGGACTTGGTGATGCTGAGAGGCTTTGCCAGCCTGGGTGTTTCTGTGATTCTGTGAAAGAGAAGTGGAGGGGAAAATGATCCACCCTAGGTCACAGGGGCAGGTTTAAAGTGTGGGAAACCCTCAGCTGTAGTCCAGCACCTTCACCAACACATGTCCTGGGAGGTCTACTCTCCTCTAGCTGACCACACTCCAGAGAGTCTTTCAAACAGTTTTCTGAGTCCCAGCTGGGATTTGGCAAGGAGCAGTCAGTCCCTCAGCCCTTGTATTTTGTTCTTCATGCACCTTCTCCCCAGTCATTGCCCTGCTGAGCATTTTACTGACTGAGGAGTCTTTGGCCACCCCACTCCAATCCTTAAGAAAGATCTCTGGCTTGCTGATCCAGCACAGTTCCCCAGGTGCCTCTCTCACCTGCAGACAGGGAGTAGCACACAGCAGTAACGCCCTTCCTTGGGATCACCACTCGGACTGCCTGAGCCTCCCTTGCTCCCCAGCCTCTTGTTTGCCTGTATATGTCTGAAATAATTAAAGATTTAAAGGCCCAAGTTACTGTAGCATGCCCAAAAGAATGAATGGCTCCAAATTTCCAAACTGGATGTTTCTGTGGTTCTGTAACCTGGAGAAGAGAAGGCTTCGAGGAGACCTTAGAGTGGCTTTCCAGTATCTGAAGGGAGCCTACAGGAAAGCTGGGGAGGGACTATTGACAAGGTCTGGGAATGTCAGGACGAGGGGGAATGGGTTTGAACTGGCAGAGGGGAGATTTAGACTGGATGTTAGGAGGAAGTTCTTTACAGTGAGGGTGGTGAGACACTGGCACAGGTTGCCCAGGGAGGTTGTGGATGCTTCCTCCCTGGAGGGGTTTAAAGCCAGGCTGGATGAGGCCTTGAGCAAGCTGCTCTAGTGGGAGGTGTCCCTGCCTATGGCAGGGGGTTGGAGCTGGATGATCCTTGAGGTCCCTTCCAATCCAAACCATTCTATGATTCTATGATTCTATCTCTGTCCAAGCACATAGCCCAAAGCAATGCAGATCACTTTGCACTCCTGCATGCCACAATGGTGAAGAGGCAATCCACATTGCTCGAGTTGCATCTAGTTTGCTTATGGATCTCAGCCACAAGTCTAGGGGGCTGAGTTCTGTGGAGCTCTCCCTCACTACATATAACAAGGAGTAGTCCCTAAACTGGCTCAGACATGGCAGCCTACCAGTTCCCAGTGAGGCCACCACAGTGCACTTACTGCCATGCATGGTTCAGTCTCAGCATGCTCCAGTTTCACAGTGGCTCTTAGAATCATAGAATCAACCAGGTTGGAAGAGACCTCCAAGATCATCCAGTCCAACCTAGCACCCAGCCCTATCCAGTCAACCAGACCATGGCACTAAGTGCCTCATCCAGGCTTTGCTTGAACACCCCCAGGGACAGTGACTCCACCACCTCCCTGGGCAGCCACCCATCTATCCAGTGCTGAGACTCAATATAACTCAGGTTTGACTCAGAATTTCACCCAGGGCAGATTCCAGCAGGCACAGACCTTTAACTTAGGCCCTTCTCCACTATTTGAATAGGATGGGAAGATCCCAAGTGCCCTTGGCAGCTGTGTAAGAGAAGCATTCACCTGCCAAGTTATACAGATGCCTACTGTGGAGCTCAAGAGTTATGATAAACTTGAGTCAGCTGCAAAGTGGATAGATGAAATACCTCACTTTAAAGCAGCTCAGGGGAACTGCAAAAGCAATTGGAAGAGGTCTCTGGAGTGAGCAGGACAGCCACAGCTGAGCTGCCTTTCCCAGAGCCTGCTTAGCATAGGACAAGGCCCTCATTTTCTTCTGACTGGAGAGATGTTTTACAAGTGCCCCTTCTGGTTTAGAGAGATATCAAATCTGGCTGTAATTAAGTTAATCTGAAATGGAACATGAACAAATATAATGAGCTGGAAATAACAAAAGAATCAGAGAAAGAGGAAGGAGTTGCTAAGAAACACATCTATTGCATTAAATCCTTGCCCTTGCCAATCAAATAAGGCATTTTTAGGATGGCTGAGTGCTGGGGCAGATGTAGCTCAGGCATGGAAATGATTGCTGTATCAAGAGCTCAAAGGACTGAAGGAAGCAGGAGTCATAGGAGTTGGGGAACCAAGGCAAAAAGGGAGAGGGAAATTGTGCATTTAGCAGGTGACAGCTGTGGCTGGTACTGTTTAGTGGCAGAGCAAAGGCTTGGGGATCAGCAGGGTGGTGTCCTGTGCCTGACTTGCCTTTCATCTAAGGGAGCCCCTCCAATGCTCTGAGCCACCACTGGGAAGTGCTCTGGGGCTGACTGCCACCATGTCTCACTTATCAAACGCTGGCTGCCGACACCAAGCTGGGTGGTGCAGCAGCCAGGCTGGAGGGCAGGGATCCATCCATGGGGATCTGGACAGGCTGGAGAGGTGGGCACAAGCCAGCCTCATGAGGTTCAACAAGACCAAGTGCAAGGTCCTGCATCTGGGTCGAGGCAATCCCAAGCACAAATCCAGGCTGGGCAGTGAGTGGCTGGAGAGCAGCCCTGAGGAGAGGGACTTGGGGGTGCTGCTGGAGGAGAAGCTCAACAGGAGCCAGCAGTGTGCACTTGCAGCCCAGAAAGCCAAGCAGAGCCTGGGCTGCAGCAGCAGAAGTGTGGCCAGCAGGGCCAGGGAGGTGATTCTCCCCCTCTGCTCTGCTCTGCTGAGACCCCACCTGGAGTACTGCATCCAGTTCTGGAGCCCCTGGGACAAGAGGGATGTGGAGATGCTGGAGTGTGTCCAGAGCAGGGCCAGGAGGATGCTCAGAGGGCTGCAGCAGCTCTGCTGTGAGGACAGACTGAAAGAGTTGGGGCTGTGCAGTCTGGAGAAGAGGAGGCTCCCAGGGGACCTTCTTGTGGCCTTCCAGGATCTGAAGGGGGCTACAAAAAAGCTGGGGAGGGACTTTTTAGGCTCTCAGAGAATGACAGGACTGGGGGGAATGGAGTAAAGCTGGAGGTGAGGAGATTCAGAGTGGAGGTGAGGAGGGAGTTGTTGAGCATGAGAGTGGTGAGAGCCTGGAATGGGTTGCCCAGGGAGGTGGTTGAGGCCCCATGGCTGGAGGTGTTTAAGGCCAGGCTGGATGAGGCTGTGGGCAGCCTGCTCTAGGGTAGGGTGTCCCTGGGCATGGCAGGGGGGTTGGAACTGGCTGATCCTTGTGGTCCCTTTCCAACCCTGACTGATTCTATGATTCTAGATATCATCCAATAGCCCTTCTCAGAGCACAAAGCCTTTACCTTCTCCAGTTGCTTGACCCTGGTGAGAGTTTTTGCTGAAGTCAAGCACCTGGGTGAAGATTTCAGGCTGTTTCTCCATGGCTTTTAGAACCCATATGAAACCCAGCACATTGTAGCCAAAGAAGAGCTGCAGAAAGGAGCAGAATGCTTCACAGGCAGGGAAGCATAAGTAAATAGGCAGATTCTGATCGATGAGTTTGTTTGGCTTTGACAGAGCATTCCAGCAAACGTAGGGGAGGGGAGGGAAGGGAAAGGGGGGGGTGAAACATTCCCTGCCAGTGTGAGCTGTAATAAAGGACCTGCTGTTTTCTGGTACTCACTCTCTGTGGAAATTGAAAAGGTTAGCCAGGTAATTGAAATCGGGACTGGAATACAAATAGGTGTGAAACCCCCACAGCTGGCAACTAGAGCTGCAGGGAGAGCACTCAGTGGAATGTCTTGGAGGAAAAAAAGAGACAGGAGTGGATAAGGGAAGAGATGATTCTTCACTGTACCTGTTCCTCCTGGGAAGGGGAGAGACAGGGGGAGAAATGAGAGCTGAAGCAAGCAGATTGGAACTAACATTTATGTGAGTGCTCCTTGCTGTCGGTGCCTGGTGAGTGTGGGGCAGGCTGTGGATGGAGCCTACCTGGACTTCAGCAAAGCCTTTGACACAGTCTGCAACAACAAGCTCCTGGCCAAGCTGGCAGCTCATGGCTTGGACAGATTCACTCTGATATGGGTCAAGAACTGACTGGAAGGCCGAGCCCAGAGAGTGGTGGTGATTGGTGCCACATCCAGTTGGCAGCTGTCACCAGTGGTGGCCCCCAGGGATCAGTGCTGGGCCCAGTCCTGTTCAATATCTTTATTGCTGATCTGGATGAGGGGATTGAGTCCAGCATCAGTGAGTTTGCAGATGACACCAAGCTAGGAGCAGGTGTGGATCTGTTGGAGGGTAGGAGAGCCCTGCAGAGGGACCTGGCCAGGCTGGATGGGTGGGCAGAGGCCAATGGGATGAGATTGAACAAGGCCAAGTGCAGGGTTCTGTGCTTTGGCCCAAGCAACGCTACAGGCTGGGGACAGAGTGGCTGAGAGCAGCCAGGAGGAAAGGGACCTGGAGGTAGTGGTGGATAGTAGCTGAAGATGAGCCAGCAGTGTGCCCAGGTGGCCAAGAGGGCCATTGGCATCCTGGCCTGGATCAGGAGCAGTGTGGCCAGCAGGACAAGGGAGGTTATTCTGCCCCTGTACTCAGCACTGGTCAGGCCACACCTTGATAAATGAGGTACACTTATTTATTTCACCACATCCAGACTGGCATTTCTGTTAGCTGGTTTGATGCCAGCAAAACACTAGAGGCAGAGGGGGTTTTGAATGTGGATGAATTTAGGCTAATGCCACAAACCTCAGCTTCCCCCCAGGGACTGCACCACTGTATCCTTCCAGCTCAGGTTACCTGCTCCTGCAGGAAAACAGATCACAGATACAGAAACACATAAAGCTCAACATTACAGCAGCAATGACAAGAAGCTCCCCACTAGGGCCTGGACACAGGCAGAGCACAGTGAGATAACAAGGAACCATTCCTCAGCTGCTTCAACTGAAGGGATGTTGTGGAGAGGCTGGAGCTGATCTCTCCTCACAGGTAAGGAGACAGAACAAGGGGGACTGACCTCAAGATGAGACTGGGGAGGTTTAGATTGGACATTAGGAAGAAGTTTTTCCTGGAGAGAGTGGTCAGGCACTGGAATGAGCTGCCCAGGGAGGTGCTGGAGTCACCATCCCTGGAGGTTTTCAAGCCAAGCCTGGCTGAGGCACTTAGTGCCATGGTCTGTTGATTGTCTAGGGCTGGGTGCTAGGTTGGACTGGATGATCTTGGAGGTCTCTTCCAACCCAGTTGATTCTATGATTCTATGATGTACCCAGTCCAGAATCACCTCCTATGACTGACACATTTGGTGGGCCAAAGACTTCTTGATGCAGCTCTGATTGCTGAGATGTCTTACACCACAGCTCTCTCCTTGAAAATTCCTTTTGAGATAAAAATGCCCTAACTGAACTGTTCCAGGGCAGCCTCTCATATCCCATATCACCCTTAGCTGGTGATAACAGATTGCCTTGGTAAAGAAATAGCAGGATCTATCTCTAGCAGTTCATGTTTTTCCCACCTTATAGCAGGTTGCACTCCTGTGGCTTACCCTTCACAAAGGCTTCCCACCAGCAGAGGAAATATTTCCTTCCTTCTGCTGGAGCTCAGCTATTACCCATCCAGAACACCTCTCCCCAAGTCCACCAAGCTTTGTCACAGTGTGTGCAGGTTTGAGGCTAATTGGCATATTTTAATGAGAAAAATTAGATCATAGGCCATGAAAAGGAAACAAAACTGATGTCTACTTCACTCAGAGGCTTGCTGAGATGTATAAAAGCAAGAAGACAAACATAGGTAAGACAGTGTCTCTCTCTGTCAGTGTTTTCTCTCCCTGGGCTTCTGCTGTTCTGCTGGATCTGTGTAACCCAACTAATCATTCTGCTTCTAACTCCCCTTACTGGTCCTTGCAGCTCACCTTGCCCATAAGGCAGACTCTGGGATAAGGTAGAGGGGCAGAAAGAAGGTGGAAGGGTGGTTGGGAGCCCCTCCTGGGGACTCTGGTTGCTGGGAGGGCTGTTGTGTTTCTGTATTACTTTTAACTTGTCTATTTCTGTCTGTAGCTGCATAGATTGTAAATACCTGCTTGGATGTTGAGCTAAGCTGTGAAGAGAAAGCTTCATTCCTTAACTCCCTGCTGGCTGAGTCTAGCCTGGGTGACTTTCATAGGAGCAGGGGGGGCAGGTAACTCCCAAACCATCACACAGTGTCAGTGGTTCCTCACTGGCAGAAGCAGCCTGTTGCTCTGAGAAGAATGAGGAATTCTCTGTATTCACCCAGCCAGGAAAGCAGCCACCAACACTGGTGGTGAGAGCATGTGAAATACTCTGAAGCCACCTGAAGGCACAGGGGAGGGAGACTGAAAATCCCACCAGCCACATGAAAGGCAGGAGGGGTTTGTGGCAGTTACGAGAGGAGGCAGAGAGCTGTGGTTCTGTCTTTAGAAGAAAACTCCTGTGGTGTAAAGAGAGCCCCAGAGATTCTTTATGTGCAGGTGTTAGCAGCAGCCTGCTTTTAGATGAGCACTTCTGTCCAGCTCTTTGCTATCCTGGGCTGCATCAGGAGAAGTGTGGCCAGCAGGTTCAGAGAGGTGATTCTCCCCCTCTACTGCACTCTGGTGAGACCCCACCTGGAGGACTGCATCCAGTTCTGGAGCCTCTATTACAAGAGGGATGTGGAGATGCTGGAGCATGTCCAGAGAAGGGCCATGAGGATGCTCAGAGGGCTGCAGCAGCTCTGCTGTGAGCACAGACTGAAAGAGTTGGGGCTGTTCAGTCTGCAGAGGAGGAGGCTCCCAGGTGATCTTCTTGTGGCCTTCCAGCATCTAGAGGGGGCTACAAAAAAGCTGGGGAGGGACTTTTTAGGCTCTTAGGGAGTGACAGGACTGGGGAGAATGGAGCAAAGCTGGAGGTGAGGAGATTCAGACTGGATGTGAGGAAGAAGTTGTTGAGCATGAGAGTGGTGAGAGGCTGGAATGGGTTGCCCAGGGAGGTGGTTGTGGCCCCATGGCTGGAGGTGTTTAAGGCCAGGCTGGATGAGGCTGTGGGCAGCCTGCTCTAGGGTAGGGTGGCCCTGGTCATGGCAGGAGGTTTGAAACTGGCTGATCCTTGTGGTCCCTTCCAACCCTGATTCTATGATTCTAAGTGGAAGCACAGGTTAAACTGAGATGCTCCCTCACCCTACAAGGGTAGAGTTGCAAACCATGTGTGTATATTTGAGTTGAGAGCTGTGGTGGTACAGCTACAGGACAAGCCCTCCTGAGGCTCTGGTGACCATTCCATGCATGTCAATAGGAATAACACAAACTACTCTGAGAAGACTACATCACCACATGGACTGCAGTCAGGTCCTGAACTTTCTGAGGGATAGAGCTTGAGAGATTGAGTTTCATTCATTCAGAATGAATCTCCTTCTGCCATAAAAGCTTCAGGCTCTCTCTGTTACCCCTTTACTTGCTGACTGCTTTGCTGTGCCACTCTGCTCTGCAGGTAGAGGTCATAGGTAGGATAATTTCTCCCTGCTCCCCTAATTTTTAGAACTATCCACTTCACCTTGCATTCATCAGCCCAGCAAGAGACTGCTGCAAAGGTGTGCTTTTAGGTCAAAAAGGCTTGGAATCTCAAGATGTGGCCCCTAAGGACCATTTGTACACATCTCCCTGGTTTCCAGGCCAACAGCACCAGTCAGTATCCACTGGAGGTCGGTCTTGAGCCATGAGATCCTCTGTGTGGAGTGAGGCAGTAGGTGCCCTGCAATTTCCAGCAGCCAGGAGAATCATAGAATTGGTTTGGTTGGAAAAGACCTTTAAGATCTTCGAGTCCTAGCATCACCACGGCCATGAAACCACATCCCAATGCACCCTGTCTCCATGGTTCTTGAGAGAACCTGCTCCAGTCCCCTTAGTGTTGAGATAGGATTGAGACATTTTTACATTTTGGGTTGTTTGGTGTTTTTTTTCCCCCCTTTTGCTCAAAAGTCTCCACCTGTCTGTTGCTGGATAAGCTTAGCAAGGAACATATCAGATCAGCACAGAGCAGGATCACAGAAAACCAGGATGCTCCTCAGGTTCAAGCCATTAAGTGCAGTGGCATCATAGACAGTAAGGCTTGGCCTGTTTATCCAACTCATAAACTGTAGTTTATGCTTGGTTTAGGGTGGGGGTTTTTATCAGTTGTTTTGTTTGGGGTTTTCCCCCTGCTTCTCCCCATCTTTGCTGCAACACCTCTGATATTTACTGCAGCAGGAGATGAAACATGTTTTTACCTGGCTGTTTGTGAGCTTTGCAATTGATGCTCCATTACCTCCTCTTTTTTTTTTTAATAGGGTATTTATTTTCTTATTAACATTTCACACTTTCACAGATGGAACTGAATCATTTTCCTCCAGCAGTAAATCATAGTAGCTAAAGCCCTGATTTACTGAGCTGGCCCAGCTGTGGAACTTAGTAGGTGTGCTGAAAAATGAAGTGTTTGAACCAGAGATATATTTAGCTGTCTATATTTAAAGAAGGATTGGAAGGAAAGGGGGAGTTTAGAAAGCATCTAGGTGAAAAATAGCTGTATGGAAGGAGGAGAGTTGCTAGCCTCTGGGAGCAACACCCAGCTTCATATACCCTGCCCAGTTGATCTGCCTAGAGTTGAGATTTGCTCAGCCTTGCCAGGGCTGTCTCTCTTCCCCTCTACCAAACCCCAGCTGCCCCTGATCATCAGTGCTGCAGGATGAGTCCTCTTCATGAACCCAGGGATGAACTTCTGCCCTGGGCATTACTGGATGAAGAAATCCCTTTGCTGAAACACTGATGTGTCACTTTAATAGAATCATAGAATGGTTTAGGTTGGAAGGGACCTCAAGGATCATCCAGCTCCAACCCCCTGCCATAGGCAGGGACACCTCCCACTAGAGCAGGTTGCCCAAAGCCTCACAGTGATGCTCTGAGGAAACTAATGCTTGGTTTAGAAATGCTGAAACAAAAGGGTCTGTGGATATCAAGAGGGGTTTTTTTAGCCTGGTTCTGGCAGAAGCAGCTTTTCAATCCATTTGGTAAGCTGCCTGCAGCTCCTATTTCAGGGATGATGAAGCTATAATGAACAATGAGCCAAAAAGAGAAGGGAGTCAAAAAAAGAAGTCCTTTGAAATATGTATCCAGAGCAGTTTAATAAATAAAAGAAAGAAGGGGGAGGGAAATAATCATCACTGCAACTTTTGACTTTCCTCTGCTATTCATTTTATTTGCCTTAAACACATCAGCAGAGTTTTGATGGGGAATTGCAGCCAGCAACAAGGCTCCTGTGAAATCCTCCTCCTCCTCCTCACAAGGTGATGTTGTAGCTGAGATGGTGGTGGAGATGCCTCAGGAGGACAGCAGGGTGGCTGCACAGCCAAACCAAGGCTGAGTGGCCAAATTACAGCTTGGATGTGAGCAGAACTTACCCTCTGGTCCTCTGACCCCAGGAGGACACCTGTGAAGCCAAGTCTACAAACCCATCTTCCTGCAGAGCTGCGATGGAGCTGGGAAGTTGATGAACTTGCTTGAAGAAGAGGGATTCTCAGACGCTTCCTCCGTGCTAATTCAGTGCTTCCCAGAGCATTCCACGGCTTGATTCCTGTCATACAGCTTTACAAGTGAGCAGAAAGCAGCAGCTGAGCACAGCACAACCTAAGTGAGGGAGCCCAGCCAGCACCCGTGGGTGGTGTTAGACTGACCATCAAGAGTATCCCTACCTAACCGGGGGGCCACCAGGCCCCCCGGNGGGGGAAATCAGTGGGGGGTGGGGGGGGGAAGGGGCAGGTATGGTGGAAAAGGGGCAGGCATGGTGGAAAATGGGAAGTGGTGCTGAAATGGGATGAGATTTAACAAGGCCAAATGCAAGGTCCTACACTTCGGCCACAATAACCCCGAACAGTGCTACAGGCTGGGGACAGAGTGTCTGGAGAGCAGCCAGGCAGAGAGGCACCTGGGGGTACTGGTGGAAGATGAGCCAGCAGTGTGCCCAAGTGGCCAAGAGGGCCAGTGGCATCCTGGCCTGGATCAGGAGCAGTGTGGCCAGCAGGACAAGGGAGGTTATTCTGCCCCTGTACTCAGCACTGGTCAGGCCACACCTTGAGTGCTGTGTCCAGTTCTGGGCCCCTCAATTCAAGAGAGATGTTGAGGTACATTACAGAGCCCTTCCCACAGCCTGTGCAAAGAAGACCTCAGTGTTTGCCTCAGGCTTGTGTATTCTACAGAGGAGACATCGCTCCTGGACAGCATCCCAGAGGTTTCCACCCTGTATAAGCTATCTCTAATCCCTCTGGGCACAGGGGCAGTCTTTGCTCACACTGGGATTAGGAGTTGTCTGCCATATTCTCTTTTCCATTTGGATTCATGGCTACCTGGCCAACCAGGAGACTTCTTCCCGAGTCTTTTATGCCATTGATATGTGGAGTACAGCAAGGAAGTTACTGCACCTCTTTCCAAATCAAGTTTGGTTATCACAGACTGGACTGGGTGTCCAAATGTGAGTCCCAACACTCTTCTCCAAGAAGTTGTCACCATGTCTCATTAAATTACAGGAGATCTTCTTTGGGTCTGATTGTTTCTTCATCTGGTATGGGCTAAGGCTCATGGACTTCAGCAGATAGCATTAAGATCCTGTTGGCAATAGAGAGAGCAAAGAGGGAACTAGACAGATAAAACATGGAAAAATGAGAAGTGGTAAAAGAATCAGAGAGAAATGAGGAGAAAAAAAGACAAACTCAGAGAAGGAGAGACAAACACTGGAAATAAAAAAGGGGGGGGAAGGAAAACTAATTAGAAAATGGAATAGAATAGAATCAACCAGGTTG
>WAAF01005248.1:0-15699 GCA_013400475.1 Tricholaema leucomelas | reverse complement strand
ATGAATGAGGCCTGGAGCACTCACTGCTATATCTAGTTTTTTGGCTTGCTCCCAGTGCTCTGTTGGACAGGATTAAAAGGATTGTCTGCCTTGTTTGAGGAAGCAGTTTTAGGACTCTTACTTTGGCCCTTATTTTTATTACTGCCAACACTAATTTCCAATTCCTTTAGGCAAGCCTTTAGGGCTTCTATCTCTTTCTTGGGGGATCCCAGTCTAAACCTTCTTTTGTATCCTTGCTCAATTGGCAAGTCGTCAGGATTAATGCCGTATCAGGTATTTTTTCTATGGTAAAAATCCCGTCCTCTGGGTTTCCCAGTGTGCAGGTGATTCATCTCTGGGCTGCTATTTGGGCTAGCAGAAGACGTTGTGGAGGAAGTTTTAGCATGGTGCACTTCCAGCTTCTTCCCACATGGAGTTGCCATGTTGTTGGGTCCCATGTAGCGCTTCTGCTGGGAAGGTTTTGGTGAGAGCACAGGACTGGAATAGCCCAAGTCTCTACCCTTCTTGGACAGTTCTATTAATAATTCCTCCCACATCATTTGATGCTGTGGGGCATCCTCTGCGGCATTATTCACCTGTTCTATCTGCTCTCTTCTTGCACCACATACACTTTTGAGAGCTGCTGGCAGACCCCTATCTAAGAGTTTAAGTCTTACTGGGTCTATGCATGCATCTAACGGACATGGGTACCTTCCGTGGTCATACATACCCTGTACACACTCAAGCCTTTTAATTGCAGTTGTTAACTCAGCTGAATTAGTTACATGAATTTCATTAGATTCCTGCCTGTCTATTGGATCTAAGGATCCTGCCCAGTAACAAACTCAGGACATCAGTGAATAGTCCCCATCTGGACCTGCGCCCAAAAATACCTGTGGCCCCCAGGAACAACCCTTTACTTCCTCCCGGCTTAGGATCACAGTATCTTCCCCCAGAGCTGCCACCCTGCATATGTAATCAGTCACCGTTTCTCCCACTTCCCGTGCAAAAGTTTCCCTCACATAACTTTGCTCCACTGTATGGTCACACACGTGTAGTGGTTGCTCCTCTTCCACGGCAATTTTTGGTGTATTCCTGCTTGAAAATCAGCCGCATGTGGAGGCGCTTTCCCAGTATGAAGTCCTCACTAGAGCTGTAGTCTGTAGAGCTGTAGTTCAGGAAATCTCTTTCCGATCTGGAGTGCGTATTCTTCCTTGGCTGCTCCTCACGGCTGCGTTGCAGTGGGTCTGGTACACTGGCATGGTGGAGAGGTGTCTCTCTCGGGGGTGATGGTTCAAAGTCTATTAAATTAAAGTCTTTCACCTTTGGCTGCGACCCTGGTATGAGGGGCTGGGGCTCGGACGATCCTTCCTGGTCCTGAAATGTCGCTTCAGGGGTATGCAGTTTTAAACTCTCTAAAGGAGAAGCGGCAAGATAAGTGTCTGGGATTTTCATGGGAGAAGTAGGACTTCTTGGGCCAGTATTATTGTTTTTCATTTGCAGCATTAATAAATCATATAGCCTTTGGTTTTGTATTCCTGAATTTCTTAATTCTCTTTTCAAGTAGCTGACTTTTTCATTTAGACTTTCTATGGTATTTTCCATTGTAACTTTTTGACTCTGTATAACAAGTTTCATTTTACTAAATTCATCTTGCGTACATATTATGCAGGCTGCTATCATTGCTTTACTTTCATCTACATCTGCCCAATTTGTACACAATTTAGCTACGTTATCAGCCAAATTATCAATAATTTTGTCTGGATTAGTCAAATTGTTCAAATTTTGCATAGCCCAAATTATATCTGTACCATTAGTAATAGATAGCATTCTGTAAAATATTGCATTAATTGCATACTCTATTTTCATCTGCGCCATTATCCTATAAAAGGGGTAAAACAGGTGCATAAGTGCTTTCTTTCTTGCCTTGCCGTGTTTGCCTGTATGCTCGATTCCTTGATTACCTGCCATCCACCTGCCACCTCAGCCTGCTGTTCCAGCAGCCGACTCCACGTGGGATTCACCACACTCACATGTTCTTCTCTGCCACAATTTGAATCTCTGAAGATTTACAGAGAGCTTGCAGCAGTATCAGATAGTATCCAACTAATTCCATGATATATTGTTACAAAAAAATTGCTTACTGTCTCTTGAAGATATAGTAGAAGAGATAAATCCACACGAAGATCTAAAAAGAAAAGAGTATTTTAAGAAGAAAGCTTCTTTCTCTTACTATGCCATCATAATCCTTAACATTATAAACACAATAGAGAACTACTCCTATCACTGCATGGTACATCAAAGCAGCACGTTCCAAACTTCATTGAATTTTTCAAATACACTCTTCTGCGGGAACAGTATAATAAAACAGCATACAGATCTGTTGTGGAGGGCCTGGAGGCCCAAAAATAGGCTTACATGTGCCTTACCCTGCCTGGACATGTTTTGCTGCCCAAACCAGAGGTAAACGCATTAAAAGCACGAAGGGGCATAACAAACCTGGTGCAATGAAGTCTGGCCTGCCCAGGACCCCTGATTGTGTAATATGGTTGTATAAGCCCATGTGCTTAGCTTGTGCCTGCCTAGTATAAGGCCCGTGTGATTCCCATTCCCATATTTGGAAGGTCCAGGCCTGTGGCTTTTGCCTATTATGGTATGTTTGGTTCCCTTGCTTGCTCGCTTAGACTCACCAGCACTGCTTTTTGTTTATGCATGCCTATTTGCTTTGCTGTTATTACAGAGCTCAGACCCCCAGTCAGCTGTGCACACTTGCATGCCACTGTGGTGAGTTATCAGGATTAGATCCTGTATTGCTTGCCTTTATCTACAGAGCACAGACTCCCATGCAGCTGTGTACACTATTGCACACCTGGTGCCTTATCATTGCCTGGTAAGTGCCACTGCTGTTGAGTTACCAGGAAGCAGACCCATTTGTCTGCATGCGATCGGCCTCTGTAGCCAGCGTGAGACCATGCTGGCACTGCATGGTATTGTATTCCTTCTGCACCTGAGGTCCTGCCTATGAATCCCTGGACAGAGTGCCAGGAAAAGCTAGGAGACAAGGGCAGAAATTGCATCCTTTGCCAGGAGAACAAGGTCAGAGACTGTCCTTTCTCCAGAAGCTGGGAAGATTTTCCTTTCCCCTGAAGCTGGGAGGATTCCAGTCTCAAAGTCCATGGGCAAAGAGTCCCCTGAAGTTTGGAGAATAGTAATAGGCTGTGACGTAGCCCCGGAGGGTGATTGATAATTAATTAGAATTTGTGAGTAAATGCTTTAATGCCTCTGTAATTTCTATTGCCTCTTGCCATAGAGCAGAAAGAACATGGACCCATTTACTGGGCAAACAGTATACTGACCCCAAGAGGTATTTGTCGTGGGGAGATCTCTCTCTGTTTATAGTTTGAATGTATGCTAGTTATTAACAAGTTACTGTTGATATTATTCCTAGCATGTCTTTCATAACCGTGTAAGAGCCAATATTAAATACAGTGGTTGGGGGTGGCGAGAGTTCAGAATATTGAAGTTGATAAATACATACTTTTATAGAATATCATCTCGCACTAATTAATTTCTCCTTTTCGCCACAATTGGCATGGGTGGCAGAATACCCCTCCACGACAAATTGACACAGTTGGCAGGATACCCCTCCATGACAAGATCTGTCTGGTGTGTGCTCTACATAATTTAAAAGTTTGAAACTTGGTGTTTCCACATTAAATCTTTGTGCAAAGTTGACTATGTCATAGTTCAATAGATAATTCACATGGAAAATTATCATCAGATCACAGAGAAAATAATACCTAGAATTATCATCTTGACCTAGTTTGAAACATTCACACATTTATTCACACTCAGATTCCATTAATTTTACTTTCTCAGACACCTCACAATAAAATTGCCCCAAACAGCAAAGACAAGTCTCTAATTCAAATAAAATAAAAGGCAGTAGCAATTTTGTCTGGAAAGAAGGACAAACCAATCTTAAACTGTAATTCCATAATCTAGTAAAAGGGTGCTGAAATCTAAATCTAGACAAAATCTGATGGTGTGAAACACAGACTCAAAAAAAAAAAAAAAGGAAGTGCTAAATAAATATTCAAATTATTTGATTACAAACATGCCTTCAGTTTCAGCAAGCCTGAAATAGACTATGATCTTCAAATTGCAGCCATTATCTAATGGTATAAAGTAATCTACCACAGGTGTCTTCAGTTCTAGTCCAATTTTCATATGAGAATTTTGACTTGAGATAAACTTTCTTAGGGACTCTTACAGGAGTCTAGAAAGGAAAACACATGTAGCATAGTCCTTGCTATTAAGTAAGTTTCCTAGTAATTTTTCAAAGTGATACTTCAATGCATCAAAGAACTTACAGTACTTGTTTAAAATTTGTTATATTTCAGAAAAGCAGGAATGTTCAGATATGTTATTTTCAAAGGCCACAGTCCCCCAAAGACTGAGCTTCATATGTTGAGAATAATCCTCTGGAAATTGATAAATCATACTTGAAGATCTTTAGATGGATTTGAAACACAAAGTGTCAACATGAAAAAGGTTAGCAAAATGTCAAGTGTCCATGTCTATATCTGCAGTTTATTTTCAGTACATGACAAAACCAATCTCTTATTTCATGGTGATCCACACTTTCTCTGTAAATTCACTGTGTCTCAATCAACACACATAATCACAGCTGGCCCATTCTTAAGCTTATTTCAGTGCTTGCTACCTGGATCCTGCAAACATCTCATTTTCAAGGTAATTTTCATTCACCTCCAGCACCTAATCTCTTTCTTTACAGCTGAATTAACACACATACTTATATCAGGGTCTTTGAGCTCTCAATACCTTTGACAATCTTTTCCTATCATGGAATATCTATCTCAGACACAGCAATTCTGCACGCTCCTGTCAACAGAACAGGACAAGAGGGCAGACTGCACTACAAAAGGATAATCTAAGTCAAGCAATGTGTATCTTTAACAACAATAAAACTTGTGACATTTTGTCCAATTGTAGCTGATGGGTCTTCCAGTGGTAGTGAATGGAAAATGAAGCATTTCTGAAGGACAGTGTTTGAACCATCAGGAGCATTTACAGAGTAGAGACATTTTAAACAAGCACATTTTTTTGTTAAAGGACAGTATTCTATTTCTGACTTTCAATTTTATGCATAAGTTCTGCGTTTTCATCTCCATGTCAGCAATGTTCAGTCTTTTTACATTTCAGAGACCAAATAAGTTCTAAGAAATATAACAAGGGATAGAAAAACTGTGTTGCAAACTCAAACTCATTAGGAAAATCTGACTGTGACAATGAAAGCCTCTTACTCATTTTTGTATTTTACTTGATAATGGACAATTTGACTGTCCTGTATTAATACACAAAGTTTACCCTAATGCATACTGATACATTTTTAACAACTTTAATCATATCCTTTCAGTCCTACCATCCTTTGGCTTTTCAGACTACAGTCACAGAACTATGAAGCAGTCTATCAATTAAATACAGAAAGAGGGTCTGTTGAGACATCAGGAGGAGAGCATCATTTGCTTTAAGTGCTTCAATGGTAGTGTTTTTAGGTTGTCAGCTTTGATGTGCATCCTTTAAAGTTTGAGACACATAAACATATAGATTGCACCAGCACTTAAAAAAGGATCAGATGTAATTTTGAACATATTGAATCCTTACGCTCCTACAGACAGGTCTATCTTTCAAGTACTGAGGTTCAGATAATCTTGGATGTTGAATCTGCATGATTAGACAGATGTTGCAAAATACATACAGTGTCTTATCATTCCTTTAGCTGTCCCTCGGATTCCCTTATGTATCCCCTTCTGCTCTCTGAAAGTTTGTTCATTTGATTGTCTATGCTGGGACAGTCAGTTCTTGGCTGCCTATCTTTCAGTCATTTCCTTCATTCAAAACCATTACTTCAGTTCTTCTGTCAACACCTGTTCTTGTGTTGCATAAATCATTAATGTACAAAGGAAAGGCAATCTTCTGAGAGAACACCTTCAACCTCTACTTTGTATTATAGAGAAACATTAACACTCACAAGCCTGGTTTTCCTTTTTTAAATACTATTATAATGAAAAGAAAAATGACAAACTATTTGCTTGTGTATAAGGTAGTTATCTGAGACAAAACCCCAGAATAAAACTTATTGGTCATAATGCTAAATATTTCCAAAGATTGTTTTCATATAGGGTTTTCAGCAGTCTTCTTCCACTGGGCTGCAGCTAGATTTATAATAGAAATTAATAATATAGCAAAAATCTTTGCAGGAACCTGTTGTGGAGGCAGGGAATTAATGTGGCCAAGTCATGAAATAAAAAAAATAATAATTATTTTATTTTTCTTAAACCCCCACCCCCAAAACTATATGCATAAATTAATTTAGTTTAATTAGTAGACTCGGTTTGATAGAGAATATCTTACAAAGGGTACTATAGATAAACTTGGCTATTTTAGGAGTCAGGAAATGGAAAAGGCTAAGCTATAAACACAGCTTTCTCCACTATCAATCAAGCTGAGCAGAAGATTAAAAGGAAACCTTACTCACGGAGTGAGTAAGCCTGGATTCACTCTCTTTCAAAAGAATATCCAAGGCTTGCTAAGCCTGTTAAGTTTGCACAAAACAGTGCTTATGGTTGGGGAGCCATCCTTCGCAGTGCCAGGGGACTCTCTCTGCAAGAACTATCAAGGTGGGAATAACTCCAAGGAGGGAAGCACCCAAGGCAGAAAGACTCCCTATTTATACCTTCTCCATGACAAAGAGTTGATTTACCACTTCTTAGGCATGAAGAACACATCGAATCACCAGCCTTATTTCAGCACAGGCATCTGCACGGGTCACCCCCATGACAGAAGGATCCTTTGTTCCCCCCTCTTCAAGTCTGCCAGGCAGGGAAGGGAAACAGGTTTTTTGCACCTTTCCTCTCCCATTCAAACCACATAGTGAGAGGAATTTGAGGTATCCAGGACTCCAGGACAGGTGTTTTGTTACCTCCTACGGTAACAAAAGACTAAGAAAACCATACAGATTAACTTCTTGCAGGAAGTTAATCTTTCCATCAGCCTTGGCACCTGAACTAAAACACACAAAATCTGCCTGTATCTGAGACATAAGGACAAAGCAGGAAGTAAAACTACAAAATGCTGCTGCCAAAACTATGAGAGATACAATTAATGTGTCTGCTAATTGCCATTACATTATATAGAATCACAGAATAATAGAATTGTTTCTGTTGGAAAAGACCTCTAAGATCATCATGTCCAACCATCAGTCTAACACCACCATAGCCATTAAAATATGTTTTGAAGTGGATACACTCATGACATAAAAATACAGACATTCTGGAAAGCAGCTCAGTGAAGAAGAACCTGGGAGTGCTGGTGGACAGCAAGCCAGCAACATTAACTTCATGGCCAAGGCAAACAATATTCTGGGGTGCATTAAGAAACATGTGGCCAGCACATCAAAGGAGGTTGTTCTCCCCTTCTACTCTGCCCTGGTGAGGCTGCACCTGGAGCACTGTGTCCAGTTCTGGAATCCCCAGTTCAAGACAAACAGGGAACTACTGGAGAGAGTTTGATGAAGAGGCATGAGATTGTTTAATGGACTGGAGCATTTTTCTCATGAGGTGAGGCTGGGAGACCTGGGGCTCTTCAGCTTGGAAAACATAAGATTGGGAGGGGATCTTATAAAAGCATACAAATATCTAAAGGGTAGAGGTCAGGACAATAGAGCGGTGTTTTTCTCAGTGGGACAAGGGGTAACAGGTACAAATTAGAACACAAGTGGTTTCACTTGGGCTTAAAGAGAAAGTTCTTTACTTTGAAAATGATGGTGCACTGTAAAAGGCTGCCCAGAGAAGCTGGTAGAGTCTTCTCTGGAGAATTCAAAAAACTGCATGGATGTGCTCCTGTCCAACCTGATTTAGGCTGGACTAGATGATCTCCAGAGGTCACTTCCAACCCCTGTCATTGTATGATTCTGTGATCAATGAACTCAGTGAATACAAGCTAGAAATATGTCATTCTTGGAGGTAAAATCACTGGCTGATTAACTAAGCAAGAGATGGTCTAACCGAGACATACCACCTTTTAAATGACCAAGTTTAAAAAAGAAGGGCTAGTAAATGGATCAATACTATCCAGAAATATTTCACTAGAGTGTAAGCAACTGCTGTTGTAATATTTTCCAGAAATCAAAGCATTTTTTTCAATTCAGAAGTCGCATTTAGAGGACATAATCCTACAGAAGTTACAGTCTCAGCTACAGCCATAGACTTCTCTCCATTAGCCAGCTGGGGATTTGGTGGAGGAAGTCTCTCTACCCACATGTACCAAACAAATGTCATGTTGTATGGAAAGAGACTCTGCTACTCTTTGGACCACAAATTAGAAAGAATTCTGAAGTAGAAATTCACTCTGTTTTCTTTGGGTGTTTTCAGGCAGTGCCTTAGAAACAGTTGTTTATTTATCTGTGTTTACTTGCTATATTGCCTGTGAGAATACATCGCCCATATTTGCTCCTGTGCTTGGTTCAAAGATTAACACTATTTGCTTCACTTACACCAGTAAATGAAATCTGGAATATATGACTGTCCTGTTTGTGGTGGAATGTGCTTATTGGTAAGAACATTTGTTGCTATTACTGCAGTTTCAAGGAAGCATGAATACCTGATGATAAATGCAAACTCCCTTCACTCCAGAAGGTAAAATAGAAAGTATGGGAAACAGGTGTTTAGCAGGACTGCATGTTTATAGTGGACAGTATCTCCTGCTAAGCCAAATATGACCTGCATGCCTCAGTGAGACTTAGAGAATTAGCAGAAAGCAGGAAATAGTGTCACTGCTAATGGAATTGAAGTAGGTATTTACTTCTAATAGCCACATATTTAACAGCCATGGTACAGTACTTGTATTTACTAGCACTTGAGTAGTACAGAATTCAAACCAGTTCACTACTTTGCCTTATGCAAAGTTCTCTGTTGGGCTGCTGCCCAAGAAGTCCTTAGTTAATTGAATATAATTATTCTGCATTAGACTTTCAAATGCTAATGCAGTTTCTCCTCTCCTTGTAATACA
This sequence comes from Tricholaema leucomelas, assembly GCA_013400475.1. Classification (NCBI taxonomy): domain Eukaryota; kingdom Metazoa; phylum Chordata; class Aves; order Piciformes; family Lybiidae; genus Tricholaema lacrymosa; species Tricholaema leucomelas. The sequence goes on along the minus strand of WAAF01005248.1, from coordinate 6,627 downwards.
ATACAGATGAAAACTCCATTGTTGTCTGGTACATGTAATTCTTTGTTGTTCAATATATTTGCATTCATAATAATGCAGCAGTTTGCTGGGTGTTGATCTTTAAGTATAATACACAATGATGAGTAAATTAGTGATGAAATGTAGTTAAAAGTATTCTCTTAAAACATAGATAATTCTTCACTGACGGATGAATTTTATGAGCATTCAACACTTCTCTGTCTGTCATTACTCATTAATAAATTAAAAAGGCAGTCAATTAACATGTTTATCTTCACCTGAGATTGACAAGCTGTAGAAAGCAGGGAGGTAAAGGAGGATGCTTTTTCATTGAAAGAGTCCTCAAATATCAACAAATGTCTGTCAGGGCTGAGAGTGATCTTAAATCAGTTTGGAACATCTAGATGGTCTATTAGTGTTGCACTGCCTCTGAAGCAGTATTTCATGTCATTTTAGAAGAGTCAGGGTTTGGGGTTTGATTTGATTTTCTTTTCCTTTTTGATCCAGACAGGAAGATGTGTTTTAACTTAAACCTTTAAAAGTATTGGTTTAGGTGCTTTGCAAGACAATACTGTAAACATTCTAAGCATAAATTAACAAGTCTGATCAGAAAAAAAATATTTTTGGTGACTCTTTTTTTGGTGTGAGGGGGAGGGGATTCTCAGGTTTTTTGTTTGTTTAGTTGGTGGTTTTGTGTTTGTTTGGAGGAAAAAAAAAATCCAGGGAGGAAGTTGATCTGAGATAATTGAACAAAATGTCACTTATTTTGTGAAGTGATTTTTCAGCACTGTTAAAGATACCTTAAAGATGTTCTTCAGAATGTTGAAACAAATTTTTAGGTAAAACTTGAGTTTTTAAAAATGGAGTGAGATAGTGTTTCAGCACAAAAATTGTTTCAATTGAAATATTCTGACTGATTTTGCCAGTTAATCATAGATACCATCAAGCTTGTAAAATACTCCTTCAGATAGTCTGTTGTGATGTATACTGGGGAAGATATTTATTTTAAAACATGTGTACAGTTGATTCCTGACACTAATGGAGATGGAAAAGTTACTGTCAAATGCACTTAATTCAAGACTTTGGGGAATACCTGGGAAAAGCTTCTGCCAGTGTGGAAATATTAGAATGCACTAAAGCCACTTTGCTTTTCAGTAATTTCAAACATTCTTGTAAGTGTTAAACATACTAAGACATTTCAGCCCTAGGTGGAGAGGTCTCAAGTTGTTTTATTTTAAACACATAAGTGTTACAAGCATAAGCATATGTTTGTGGGTTTGCAAAGATTATATGGAAAATCTGCTCTGCCAAATGTAGCTGTGGTGCTTCAGCTCCACAATCCAGCTCACAAACCATCTTACTAGCTTACATCACTAACAAGCAAGTGTAAGAAAATTAAGACACCAGAATATCAACACAAGTGGCTGTAGCTTAGAAATGTGTCCCAGTCTGCTTGCTCTCCAGTGGACCAATATCCTCCAAAAGAAAGGTTGCAATGAACACTTAGGAAAAGGGAAACACCTCAGCTTGCTGCAGCTGTTTACTCAGCTCTTACAGCGGATTTTAAGTGGGGTGGCCACAAGAACTGAATCTCCACTCAAGTGACATATAGCCTAAAAATTTATTTAATCAATAGGATGGGCATAGTAGGTGGATTGGAGGTTCTGCTCCAAGTCTTCTTTCTTATTGTGGTGATTTGGCCCTGGCTGGGGGCCAGTTGGCTACCAAAGCTGTTCTATAACTTCCCTTCTCAGATGGAGAGGGGAGGGGGAAAATATAACAAAAAGGCCATGACTCAAGATATTTAGTAGGATGAAAATCAAAAGCAAAGGCTGTGCACAGATGCAAGAATAAACAAATGTTATTCTCTATTTCTTATCAGCAGATGATGTTCAGTCAATTCTCAGGAAACAGAGCTCCAATATAAGCATGGCTCTCTGGAGTACAGACACCATCAGTGGATATCCCCACACTTCCTTCTTTCACTTAGTTTTCATACTTGAGCTGACATCATACGTCATAGAATACCCCTTCAGTCAGTTTGGGTCAACTGGCCCAGCTATGTTCCATCCCAAAATCTTGCCCATCCTTCAGCCTGCTGTTTGGGGGAAAATGCTGGAAAAGTACAGCTTTGGTGCTTGGCTCAGCAGTAACCAAAACACTGATGAGTAATCAACACCCAGCTACATTACTGCAAAACACAGCACTAGAAAGATGCTCTGGGGAGAATTAACTCCAGCTCAGCCAAACCACATACTGTGGTAACACACACATGCCCTGCCTGTCTGGGCTAGTTTAGACTGGGAGAAGTCTGCTCTTGCTATTTGACTCACCAGGTTGTGGCTGGCCACTCAGGCCCCACACAAGGCTTTATTACCTCCCTTAGCATTTGATATAGTGTTGAATACACAGTGAGGTTTTCCCTCTCAACCATGACTTAGTGCCATGGATTTTTTTTTTTTTATTTGCTACAGCAGATTGCTGCATGTGTTGCCAATGGGCTTGATAATGATACATCTCTAAGCCAACTTGTCTGACCTCTTCCTCCCTATTTTAATTCTCTGCCTGCTTTTTTCATTCTCTGATACTCCACTCCAGCTCTCTACATGACTGTGAAGTTATGAGCATTTGAATAACAAAGTTCATCTATTGCTTATGTTTTCCAGATCATATCAGATTATTTTAGTCAGATAAAGGTGGGTAAAAGTAGTCAAAGTCTCCTCTGAGCATGTCCTTGGTATGGGTTTTACCCCATATTAGTTGGTTATGGGGACATTTACGAAAAATCTGAGGGAGGAATGGTGAAAGTAGTCTTACAGGATAATTCCAGATACAATTGAATAGTGAAATAATAATCACAGAATCACAGAGGTACAGTATGCCAGGGGCTGGAAGGGACCCCAAAAGGTCACCTAGTCGAACCACCCTGCCAGAGTGAGATCACCTATACCAGACCACACAGGAACACATCAGGTGGATTTTTAATATCTCCAGAGATGGAGACTCCTGAACTCACCCGGGCAGCCTGTTCCAGTGTTCCTCATGGAACTTCCTATGCCTCAACTTCCACCCACTGCCCCTTGTCTTGTCATTGGGCATTACCAAGAAGAGTCTAACTCCATCTTCTTGGCACTCACCCTTTACATATTTATAAACATTAATGAGGTCACATCTCAGTCTCTTCCCCTCCAAACTAAAGAGCCTGAGCTCCCTCAGTGTCTCCTCTTAAGGAAGATGTTCCACTCCCTTAATCATTTTTGTCGTTCTGCAATGGACTCTCTCAAGAAGTTATATGTCCTTGAACTGGGGTCCCAGAACTAGACACAGTACTCCATATGTAACCTCATTAGGGTAGAGTAGAGCGGCAAAAGAATCTCTGTCAACCTACTAACCACAGTCCTTCTAATACACCCCAGAATGGCACTAGCCTTCTTGTCCACAAGAGCACATTGCTGGCTCATGGTGAACATCCCATTCACTAGGAGTCACAGATCCTTCTCCCATTCACTCCTCTCTAACAGGTCTGTCTCCAAGCTGTATTGATACATGCTTTTTTTCTTTCCCAGGTGCAAGATTCTACACTTGCTCCCATTGAATTTAATCAAATTTCTCCCTGCCTAACTCTCCAGCATGTCTGAATCTCATAGAATGGCAGCACAATCCCTCAGTGTGTCAGCTACTCCACCCAGTTTTATGGCATTAACGAACTTGCTGACAGTGCAGTTTGTTCCCTCATCCAGGTTGTGGAGTAGTACTGGTCCCAGTACTGATCCCTGAGGAACTCCACAAGATACAGGCCTCTATCTAGATTATGTCCCATTGACCAGAACTCTCATCTTTCCTTCAATGAGTTCACATCTACCTTGCTATCTGATCATCCAGACCACACTTCCACAGTCTAGCTGAAAGGATGCCATGTCAAATACTTTACTGAAATCAAGATTCCACAGCTCTACCATCATCTATCCACCTCATTTTGTCCCCATAAAAGGCCATCAGGTTGGTCTAATGTGACTTCCATATGGTAAAACCATGTTGACTGCTCCTAATGATCTTCTTGTTCTTGATATGCCTAAGGACAGTACTAAGGATAAGATGTTCCATTACCTTTCCAGGGATGGAGATGAGGCTGACCAGTCTATAGTTACCTGGGTCTTCCCATCCTTTTTGAAGATCAGAGTGACATTTGCCTTTCTTCAGTCCCCAGGCACCTTTCCTGTCCACCATAACTTATCAAAGATGGTGGAGAGTGGTCTGGCAATGACCTCCTCCAGCTCCCTCAGCACCTGCGGGCACATACTATCTATGAATTTATGGATGTCCAGATTACTTAACTGTTCCCCAACACAGTCCTTACCAAACTAGTCTTCATCAAGCAAGGAAAACTCCTCATTTGCCATGTCTTGCTCTGAGGGATCATCTGAGGCAGTACAGATGGAGACTAAGTCTGTCATCTTGGTATTCTCCATCACCAAGGCATTTGAAGAGGCCCTTTCTGTTGTCCTTGACATCCCTTGCAAGATTGAATTCCAAGGAGGCCTTAACTTTCCTAATTGTCTCCCTACATTCTCTGACAACAGTCTTACGTTCCTCCCAAGTGGCCAGGCCCCTGTATCCATGATCTCTAAACTCTATTCTTCCACTGGAGTTTGCTCATCTGTTTCCTACTTAACCATGCAGGTTTTGTGACTCCCTTTCTCCATTTCCTTAGAATGATCTGATCTTGAGCTTGGAAGGAGTCCTTGAATATTAACCAACTACGATGGGCCCCTTTATCTTCTAATTCCCTGTCTCACAGAATTTCCCCTAACAATTCCTTGAAAAGGCCAAAGTTGGCCCTGATGAAGTCCCAGGTCGTGATCCTGCTTGGTATTTGTACTCACTGAAGAGATCCCCAGAAACTGGAAGCTGGCCAATGTGATGCTCATCCGTGAGAAGGGTCGGAGGGAGGAACCAGGAAATTACAGACCTGTCAGCCTGACCTCAGTGCCAGGCAAGGTCATGGAACAGGTCATCTGAGTGCCATCACAAAGCATATGCAGGATGGCCAAGGACTCAGGCCCAGCTAGCACGGGTTTAGGAAGGGCAGGTCCTGCCTGACCAGCCTGATCTCCTTTTGTGATCAAGTTACCTGCCTGGTGAATGTGGGGAAGGCTGTGGGTGTAGTCTACCTAGACTTCAGCAAAGCCTTTGACACTGTCTGCCACAACAAGCTCCTGGCAAAGCTAGTGGCTGGATAGTTTCACTCTTATATGGGTCAAGAACTGTCTGGAGGACCAGGCCCAGAGAGAGGTGGTGAATGGTGCCACATCCAGTTTGCAGCCAGTCACTAGTGGTGTCCCTCAAGGATCAATGTTGGACCCAGACCTGTTCAGTATCTTTACTGATGATCTGGTTCAGGGGATGGAGTTTATCATCAGTAAGTTTGCAGATGACACCAAGTTAGGAGCAGGTGTTGATCTGTTGGAGGGTAGGAGAGCCCTGCAGAGGGACCTTGACAGGCTGGATGGGTGGGCAGAGTCCAGTGGGATGAGATTTAACAAGGCCAAGTGCAGGGTTCTACACTTTGGCCACAACAATGCTAAGCAGCAGTACAGGCTGGGGACAGAGTGGCTGGAGAGCAGCCAGGAGGAAAGGGACCTGGGGGTACTGTTAGATAGTAGGCTGAACATGAAGCAGCAGTGTGCCCAAGTGGCCAGGAGAGCCAATGGCACGTGGCCTGTATCAGGAGTAGTGTGGTCTGGGAGGTTATTCTTCCCCTGTACTCAGTACTGGTCAGGCCACACCTTGACTACTCTGTCCAGTTCTGGGGCTCTCAATTCAAGAGAGATGCTTTGATACCAAAGCATGTCCAGAGAAGGATGAAGAATCTGGTGAGAGGCCTGAAACACAAGTCCTGTGAGAAGAGACTGAGGGATTAGGCCTGTTTAGCCTCAGGGGCAACCTCATTGCTGTCTACAACTACCTGAAGGGAGGCTGAAGCCAGGTGGGGAATTGTCTCTTCTCCCAGGCAACCAGCAACAGAACAAGGGGACACAGTCTCAAGTTGTGCCAGGAGAGATCAAGGCTGGATGTTAGGAGGAAGTTCTTCATAGAGAATGTTTTGCCATTGGAACAGGCTGCCCAGGGAGATGGTGGAGTCACTGTCCCTAGAGGTGTTAAAAAAAGCCTGGATGAGGCAGTCAGTGCTATGGGCTGGGTGATAGGTTGAACTGGATGATCTTGGAGGTCTCTTCCAACCTGGTTGAGTCTATGATTCTATGACCATTTTGTTAAAAGGGCTTTAAATTAAAGATTTTTCTGACACCTGAACTGTTAAAGAAAAGGGGATAAGGCAGCTCAAGTTACAACACTGGAAAACAAGACATGTATGTGTAGCTTTTCAGTTGGTTATGTAATTACCCTGGTGTCTAAGTTCTATTTTAAATTTCCCAGAGACTCGAATATAGTTAATAGAACCAATAACTATTTATAGGATGTCCTTCTCTCTTCCCCCTTCTTTCCCAAAGAAAAGGAATCAGCTGTAGAGAGAGGAAAGGTAAAGCACACTCAAATAAATAATCTCACTTCAATTGGGAAGTCAAAAGAAGAAAAGTTTCACAATAAATATAAGGTATATGAGGTAGGGAA
>WAAF01005247.1:930-34995 GCA_013400475.1 Tricholaema leucomelas | reverse complement strand
GTCTTACCATTCCCAGGATCAGAATCACACAGATACATCATAGCCCTCCCCTTCTGGGGTCATCTTGTTGTCGCTTAGGCATCACTGTTTTGACAGTCTTAGATGCCGATGGAATGCTTGTTGGTTTGTCTTCCTTTGGCACTGGAATGTAAGCGTTACGAGGGTGTCTGATCAGCTGTTCCTGTGGACAAAAACTCACAGTATTCACAAGTTTCATGCTGCAGATTTGGTCTAATGGACTTAAGTGGACACCATTTGATTCTACCGTCTTTTCTGACTGCTGCATATCCTCGGGCTGTTAAGACTAATTCCCATCCTGGTTCCCATTCTCCCAGCTCGTTTCTAACTATGATTAATGGACCCTTTTCTAGTGCCTGAGTAGCCCAATGTTTTTGGAAGGGGCTTTTTGCCTCCTCTAGGGAATTGGCTTAGTGCTAGCAGGGCAGTTGCTAACAAATGCACTTGATCTCCTGAGGGAGTGGCATTGACAAACCCTTCTGATTTTGCTAACTCCTCTAATTTGGTTTTCAAGGTTTGATTTGCCTGCTGTGCTGTTGCTTGACCTGTGCTGTTGTAAGGCATACCATGAATTAAGGTGATGCCCCATTTTGAGACAAATGTCTGGATAGACTTAGAGACGAAGTTTGGGCCATTGTCTGTTTTAATCTGCTTAGGGACACCAAGCCATACCATGGCTGTTAGCCAATGCTGAATGGTCGCTTTGGAATTTGTTCTGAGGTGTTGTGTGGCTACTATCATTCCACTGTAGGTATCTACAGTTACTGCCAACCATGTTCGTGGTTTCAATAGTGACACATCTTCTGATGGTGCTGCTATCAGGATATTGTCCATGTATTGGACTATAGTTGCTGTCAGATTGTCTTGCCGAATTGGTGCCAGAGCTCTGTCTACTGTGATTGGACAAATAGTAGGTGAATTGATCATGCCTTGGGGCAGTACTTTCCATTGGAAGCGCAGGTTGGGACGTTGGCCATTTGGAAACACGACTGAAAACGCAAATCATTCCTTGTCTTCCTCGTGTAGTGGTATTGAGAAGAAGCAGTCTTTGACGTCAAGGATGGTGCAAGGTTGTTCTTTTGGTATCATAGAGTTCATGGGCAACATTGTTTGAACAGGGCCCATGGGTTGAATCCTCTTGTTCACTTCCTGTAGGTCATGGAGAAGGCGAAACCCTTCACCACTTCATTTGTGTATCACAAAGACTGGAGTGTTCCATGGGCTAGTAGAAGGGTCTGTGTGGTCTAGTTGTAGCTCAAGCTCCACTAGGTGGCAGAGAATGTCAAGTTGAGGCTTTGCTAGGGGCCACTGCTCGACCCACACTGGATCAAATGACTTCCATGTGAGCTTAATTGGAGAGTGCGGGAACATGGCAGTGGCCCTCAGGGTAAATTTGTCACCCTGGCTATTAATAGGACTAGGGCATCCCTACCCAACAAGGGCAGGACTCCTGGTACCACGTATGGACGAAGAGCGATAGTTTTCTTTGAGCCTCTCTCTGTGTGGAGTGTTGTTGCTACCTGTCCGATGCTCTCTCGAGCTCGTGATGCTCCTCCTATTCCTCCCACCATTGGGGCATTTGTCAGTTTCCAATGTGGTGGCCACCTTGATTCTGGAATGACTGTGACGTCTGTGCCTGTGTCGATTAGAAAAGGAACACTGATGATAGTATTGTCTGGAGAGTTGTAAAGGAAACAAACGCCCCAGACCATTGGTCGTTCATCGCACTTTATTAATAGAGCAACCCTGGGATCGTGCTCCCAAGCTGTAGATCTTGTTGCCCCTGGGTGGGTAACTGTGGCTGGGCCATTGGTTGGGCCACTGTTCGAGCCATGAAGTTGGTCGTTTGTCGACTGGGTGGTAGGTTCTGATATGCTTTGTTCCCCCTGGGGTAGATGTAACTGGGCCGCTTCATGTTCCAATTGGGAGAAGGCTGTGTGCGACCCGGGCGCCCCCTCCCTCTGCTGTTTCCCAAGTTCCTCATTCTGTAGTCTTTGGCAAAATGTCCTCTTTTTCCGCAGATCCAACATGGTCCCCTAGGGCAGTTTCCACGTGGGTTGGGCATTAGTGGAGGATCCCCTGCCTGAGGGCAATTTATTCTTGCATGACCTATTTGACCCCACGAGGGGCACACTGTTGCGCTGAGCAGCGGGGTTATCTGCTCTTCCCTCACAACGTGCTTGATCATTTCTGTGAGACTTGCTCCTGCTGGCAGCGATCGCAGGATTTCTTTGGTGGTTGAGTTGCATTGCTGGCGTAGGCATTCTGCCAGTGTTGGGCCTTTTGCTTCTGAGGGTAGAGACGAACAATCAATTGCATTCTGGAGGCAATCCACGAATTGTGTAAAGCTCTCACTCTCCTTCTGCTTTATTGTGGTCCATGATGCTGGCTTGGAGATAGCCCTAGAGGCTGTGCGGATGGCTTCTCTGGCTGCACAAGTAGTTGTCAAAACCTCATGGGCTCGCAGCCCTTGCGCTTGTGCCTGGGGGGTAGTCATGGCTGGATCTGTACCCATCAGCCACTGTAGACTGGAGCCACGCAGTGGATGATCTGCCCCTGCTACCTGGGCTAACTGCCTTGTGCAGTTATCTTCCCAGTCTTGTTTGAAAACAATCATCCCCGAGCCACCGAGGATCAGCCTGCAGGTCTGCTTTACGTCAAACGGGAGCATGTCGTCCCCCCCGAAAAGACTGTTGATGAGGGTCGACACCATGGCAGAATCAATGCCTTTCTCTGCGACTGCTTTGACAACTATTTGTATATCTTTAGGATTTACTGGTGAATGGACCCTCTGACCCCCATCTGCCACTCAGACTGGGAATGCCTGTGGGAGTGACTCAGCCCAGTTGGCACATTTTATATTTATCCTTCTCCAATCTGTGAGAGGTTTTTGTTCCCCTCGTGTTTCTTCGCTGATCCGGAAAGGGATAATTTGATTTTTAAGTCTGTCTTCCTCCTCTTCTTCCTCTTCTGTGTATGGATCTGCTGAGAGCCACTTGTCCGAGCTAGTATCCGAGGCAGTGCTGGAGTTGTCTGAGCCCCATCCAGACGTTGACTGACTGCCTGCTTTCGGATATCTGTACCTTTTCGTTGGGCTTCGTCCCCGCCCTCCTCTACAGGAAGGCTCTCCCCTTCTTGACTCTCTCCGCCCTCTGCTCGGACTTTGATTCCGTCCACACCCCTCGTGGGCAGGCTCTTTCTTTGTCTCCTGCCTGCTCCACCCTCCCGCAGGCAGGGTGTCTACCGTATAAAGGCATCCCTGTGGGTGGATGGTTTGGATGACGTCACGCCTCTTGCCCATGTGCCCTGCATCTCCATTGCCACTCCCAAGATCCTCCCTTGCCTCGCTCCAAGATCTTCCCTTGCCTCGCTCGCCCCTCCTCTACGCCAAACAAAGGTGCTCTTGCCCTGCCCCTCCCCTGCCTACCTGGTGCCATCTTTGGGCAAACAGGGCGGAGGTTCGATCCGGATATTTTCTGCCCGCACTCTCTCCTCCACGCTCCAAATCTCCTCAAGTAAGCCACAGTAAAGCGATATAAGTGGCCCCTGTCCCTCCGTGGCTGGGACTGGGCTCTCTGGTGGGGCTGGAGTGGGAGCCGGAGAAGTGGGAGCCAGCGCTGCGTGCGGAGGCACCGGTGGGGCTGCGTTGCCGCAGCTGCTGCTGTCGCTGCGAGTGGCAACAGAGGGATCTGGAGGCAGGGATTTGGGAGGCGTATGGCTTAGATCATCGGATACAGCGAGATCGTAATCGCTTGGGGGTTCGGTCTGCATAGCTGCGCCAACTCCTAATTTAGGAGTAATCTGCAGGCAAGTCCTCGCCGCTCTCCACTTCTCCTGCTCTTGCCTAACCTTTTTTAAGGCTTGCACCACCTTTCCCCACGCTTTAAGGTGTTTCCCAGTGCCTGAGGACATAGCCTCTTCGGACAGAGCTTTAGTACAAGCATCCCACACCACAGGGTGGAGAATATCTACAGGCTCATTGATGACTCCGGTTTCTAAGAGCCTCACAACGGCGACAGTATAATCTTTAGACTTGCAATCAATCCCCCACTGCTTATGAATCTGAAATACGACCTTCACAAGGGCTTCCATCCTCCTTGCTGGTCCTCGGGAGCCCTCCCCTTCCTCCTCTGGGGTGATACTGCTGCCGCTCTCTCTTCCAGGCGAATCTCCCGGACCCCAGGCAGTCGTCCTGGGTTTCCCTAGGCCTCTCCCTTCCCGGCTTTCAGCAGCACTTGTCGCCGTTCGGCGCACAATGGCTTGGTCAGGAGTGGCTGCACGTGGTCATTAGCATGCAAGCACCAATGTGGTGGACAGCAAATGGTGTTTATTAATGTGTAGTGTGGGGTTATATAGGATAGGTAACAGAGTCACTTCCATCGGCATATGTCACAGACAGGATCTTATTAATCATAGCAGATGAAGTTGCTAATTAGTCATGGTAGGTGAAGTTGCTAAACCACTGTCCATTGTGTTTGAAAGGTCCTGGCAGACTGGTGAAGTTCCTGCTGACTGGAAAAGGGCGAACATAACATCCAGCTTCAAGAAAGGGAAAAAGGATGACCCTGGAAACTACAGACCAGTCAGTCTCACTGCTGTGCCTGGAAAGATCATGGAGCAGATCCTCCTGAAGGCTCTGCAAAAGCAAATGGAAAACCAGGCAGAGGTGACTGGCGGCAACCAGCATGGCTTCACTAAGGGCAAATCATGCCTGACAAATTTGGTGGCTTTTTATGATGTAGTCACAGCTGCAATGGACAGGGGAAGGGCAACTGATGTCGTCTACCTAGACCTGAGTAAGGCATTCGACTCTGTCCCACATGACATCCTGGTCACCAAACTGGAAAAGCACAAACTGGATGGGTGGAGCACTCACTGGATAAGGAATTGGCTGGATGGTCGCATGCAGAGAGTGGTGATCAATGGCACAATGTCCACCTGGCGACCGGTGACAAGTGGTGTTCCTCAGGGGTCAGTGCTGGGACCAGTGCTCTTTAACATCTTTGTCAGTGATATGGACAGAGGAATTGAGTGCACCCTCAGCAAGTTTGCAGATGACACCAAGCTGTGTGGCACAGCTGACTTGCTGGAGGGCAGGGATGCCATCCAGAGGGACCTGGACAGGCTGGAGAGGTGGGCCCAGGCCAACCTCATGACGTTTAACAAGGCCAAGTGTAAGGTCCTGCACCTGGGTCGGTGCAATCCCAGGCACAGATACAGGCTGGGTGGTGAATGGCTGAGAGCAGCCCTGAGGAGAAGGACCTGGGGGTCTGGGTTGATGAAAAGCTCAACATGAGCCTGCAGTGTGCACATGCAGCCCAGACAGCAACCCTGTGCTGGGCTGCAGCAAGAGCAGTGTGGGCAGCAGGGCAAGGGAGGGGATTCTCCCCCTTTACTCTGCTCTCCTCAGACCCCACCTGGAGTACTGTGTGCAGTTCTGGAGCCCCCAGCACAAGAAGGACATGGAACTGCTGGAGCCAGTCCAGAGGAGAGCCACGAAGATGCTCAGAGGGCTGCAGCAGCTCTGCTATGAGGACAGGCTGAGAGAGTTGGGGCTCTGCAGCCTGGAGAAGAGAAGGCTTCGAGGAGACCTTAGAGTGGCTTTCCAGTATCTGAAGGGAGCCTACAGGAAGGCTGGGGAGGGACTATTGACAAGGTCTGGGAATGTCAGGACGAGGGGGAATGGGTTTAAGCTGGAGGAGGGGAGATTTAGACTGGATGTTAGGAGGAAGTTCTTTACAGTGAGGGTGGCAAGACACTGTAACAGGTTGCCCAGGGAGGTTGTGGATGCTTCCTCCCTGGAGGTGTTTAAAGCCAGGCTGGACGAGGCCTTGAGCAAGCTACTCTAGTGGGAGGTGTCCCTGCCTATGGCAGGGGGTTGGAGCTGGATGATCCTTGAGGTCCCTTCCAACCTAAACCATTCTATGATTCTATAGAGAGATCATAGAGAGCACAGAGAGGAGCCCTATCTTTCCGTCACATCGCGCCATCTTCTGAATGCCAAACACTAACTACAACAGCTTCCTCTGCTTTGATCGCTTCTGCTTTCCTCTTCTCCTCTGCTTTCTCCCAGATTCTCCATATTTATGACTTGAAAGAAAATTTCTTAAGCAAACATTTTTGAGCTGCAGAGGCTGAAAGGAGTTGGCAGTTAATCACGTAAGGACTTTTCCGGCATCCATCTTGCTAACAATGCCACAGCATCACACAATCACAGACTATTGGGGATTGGAAGGGACTTCTGGAGATCATCCAGTCCAACCCATCTGCCAAAGCAGGATCATCTGGAGCAGGAATGTAGCCAGGTGCGTTTCGAAAGTCTCCAGAGAATGAACTTCCACAACCTCTCTGGGCAGCTTGCTCCAGGGCTCCAGCACCCTCACCATAAAGAAGTTTCTTCTCATGCTGAGATGGAACCTCCTGTGTTCTAGCTTGTACCCATTGTTCCTTGTCCTGTCACTGAGCACCATCAAAAAGAGCCTGGCACCCTCATCCTGACACCCACCCCTCAGATGTTTACAGACATTGATCAGATCCCCTCTCAGCCCTCTCTTCTCCAGACTAAACAGTCCCAGAGCCTTCAAGTCTCTCTTCGTAGTACAGATGTTCCAGTCCTCCAGTCACATTCATAGCCTCTGTTGGACTCTCTTCAGATGATCGGACATTGATCAGTCTTTGGTGGATCAAAGTGAAAGTGGCCTTGCAATGACATCTGACAGGTCCCTCAGCATTTGTGAGTGCATCCCATCAAGCCCCTGTCTGTGGAGTCACGTACGCCCTGTTTGCTTAAATCTTCCCTGACCTGACCCTCTTCCAACACAGGTACATCTTCCTTGTTCCAGCCTTTCCCCTTTGTTTCTGGCACCTGGGATTCCTGAGGGTTGGTCTTGCTAGTAAAGGCTGAGGCCTTACACCTCTGTGCTGCTAACTCTCTGTTACTTTCCTCTGTTTTGCTTTTCGCCTCTTCCCTTCTCAGCAGACCTCTGAGCCTTTTGGAGCTTTTTTCAGAGCTTTTCTCACCACACCTCAGGTGATTTAAAAATCAGACTTTTTGCACAGCAGAGATAATTTTTAAAGCTTCAGTGTCCATCTCTCACGGAGAGAAAGAAATCAGAGCTCTTTTTTTCCCCCCCTGTCTCTTCCTTTCTCGGACTTCAGCGTCAGATTTATGGCTTTCAGCAGACACAGCTTTGCAATGTTTATCACTGTCATAAATCCTCTCCTGCTTTTTGCAGACCTCTGTTGTTAAAGCAGCTGGCTTAAGTCCTTTACAAGTCTGGAACAGTTCATAGTAGCTACTTCGTTGCAGAGGGGGATTCTGCCACCTGCGCCAATTGTGGCGGAGGGGCGGAATTAATTGGTGTGAGATAATATGGACAAAAATACATATTCATTAAATCCAACATTCTGAACTCTGCCCAACCCCAACCACTGTATTTAATATTAAAAGGATCTACAGAGTCATGGAGGCATTCTAGGATTAATGCCACACTATAACTTATTAATAACCAGCAAACATTCAAACTATAAACAGAGAGAGGAGTTTCCCTGAGGCTCAATGCCGCTTGGGGTCTATATACCACTTGCCCAGCAGGTGGGCTGAAGCTCTTTCTGCTCTATGGTAGAGGCAATAGGAACTACAGAAGCATTAAAGCATTTACTCACACTTCTGATTAATTATCAATAATCACCCTCCGGGGCTATGTCACAGCCTATTACCAGTGTCCAAACTCCAGGAGAGTCTTTGCCCGTGGACTTTGAGGCTGGAATCCTCCCAGCTTCAGGGGAAAGGAGAATCTTCTTGGATTCTGGGGAGATGAACAGTCTCTGACCTTGTTCTCCTGGCAAAGGATGCAATTTCTGCCCTTGTCTCCTGGCTTCTTCTGGACTCTGGGGACTGTTGGCAGGACCTCAGGTGCAGGATTCTGCACGGTCTTAGGCTCACTGGCAGGCCAATCGCATGCAGACAAGTGGAGTCTGCTTCCTGCTAACTCAGCGGCAGTGGCGCTTACCCGACAGTGATAAGGCAGGCAACACAGGATCTGGTCCTGATAACTCACTGCAGTGGTGTGCAAGGTGTGCACAGCTGGCTGGGAGCCCATGGGAGAGTCTGTGAAGCAAATAGGCACAAGCAAGAGGCTGGTGAGTCTAATAGTCAGCGAGTGTGCCTGAACGTGAGTGATTGTGAGCAGGGGGCCCGAGCATGGGGCCTGAGTGTGAGCAAGGGCTTTGGCAATGCAGGGCAGTCAGAGCAGGTTGTTTACCTGTGTGCCCCTGTTTATTAAATGTGGGCTGAGATGAATGGCCCTTTGGGCACTAGAATGACCAATCAAGTTATGGCAGTCAGCCAAACAATACCATAATAGGCAAGATCACAAGCCTGGACTTTCTCAAATATGGGGATCACATAGGCTGGCACTCGGCAAGCATGAGCTGGGCGTGTGGGGCTTACACAACCTGTTTACAACCACCTTATACAATCAGGGGGTCCTGGACAGGCCAGACTTTGTGGCACCAGGCCTATTGTGCCCTTTTTGTGTTTGTTTATCCATTTAATGTGTTTATCTCTGGTTTAGGCAGAAAAACATGTCCAGGCAGGGCAGGGCATAAGCCTATTTTCGGGCCTAGAGGCCCTCCACAACACACTTGCCATGCTTCTTAGAGAGCTCTTTTCATAAGTAATAGTTCTCTGTTGAGGATGCTTAATTTCTCATCATTCTCCACTCTAAGTTCCACCTCCAGCATACCTTTATCGTCATCCAGCGGTCCAGGTGTCAATTCAATCCAGGCCCAATCCTGCCTCCTTTCAGCAGCTTAAGTTCCGGAGGGGCCCCGTGGCCAGTCACCTGCCCGGTGATCACTTTCCCCATCACATCGGGGTACGCCATTTGCCACGGGCATCAGAAGAGACAGGGAGAAGCTTTAATGTAAGCAAGTTCGATCCAATCCGATGGGTTCATTGCATTCCAAACCTGTGTGTTTGTACCTTTCATCAGAAGGCTACAAACTGCATTGCACTGCAGTTGGTTCCATGGACTGCCTTAGAAATCCCATCCTAATTAGCACAGAGCTCCCTCACATTCCCTCAGCAGCACCTGCATTGTGTCTGAGCAATCCAAGCCAGCAGAGATAGGTGGAAACCACAGGCTCCAGCCTTCCATTGGTTTCTGTTGGTCACAGCATTCTCTGAGGTCATTCCAACCTCCCACTTTATCTCAACTCAGCACTTCTGGGCTCCTGCACTCTGGCCTGCCCATGGCTCATGTTGCAGTGTGTAACAGTCAGACAATTCTATGGGATCACTGCATTTAATATTACTGTTCCCAACAGCCTTCCATTCTTGAGCTCCTGCTTTCAGCCCAGTTCTTTAGATGCTTCCTCAGCCACAACGTTTTTCATTCCATCCTTCCGACCATAGCAGAGGTGAGGGACGCAGGGTCATGGGACAACAAAGACAGCAGGGACATGGATGAGCTGGGAATGAGGGAAGGGCCTGGGAATGGTCAGGCAGGAGTTAGACCTTGTCCCCCAAAAAAGGGAACAGGATCAAGGCCCAGCTGAAAAAAATGTGTGTGCAGGAAATGCCAGAATGTGGCAGCATTTCAGGAGATGAAAGGATTGAATTCTCCTGCACTTCTGTATGTGTGAGCTGGGAGCTTGCCAGCAGACCATGGGCACTGTGCCCTCACAGCAAACCTCATTGTCTGTTGGGGCTGTGGAATGGCAGCTCCAGAAGAACTGCTAAGAGAAAGCTGCCAGAAGTGGGCAGGGATAGAAAGAAACAAAACCCTCTGGAATAAGTCTCTTTAGGCTGCCTGTGTGTGGCTGGTGCTGGAGGTGTCAGGTTTGGCCAGGAGTCAGAGACTCCTCCAGCAGCACAGTGAGGGCTGAAGAGGTTTTGAAAGAAGGTGATCAAGTCCCTTTCCCCTTTCCAACATCTCCAGAGAGAGGCAACCTCCCTTCCTGTGTGTCCTCAGGGCTTCTCTGACCTTCTGTTGAGGAGTGGCCAGCACAGAGTTGGCTGCAGGGCAGAAGAGTGGGTAGGGTCTGTGAGCAGGGCCAGGGAGGAGACCTGAAGCCAGAGCAGCAGCTCCTGGGAAATGTAGCTGCAGACAGCAGAGCCCTGGGCAGGCAGTGGGAGGAACCTGCAGCCAAGGCCTGTGTGAGGCTGGCTGGAGGCAGCTCTCCTGTGGTGCTGCCCTGCAGCTGTCTGCTGGGAGTTGTGTGCTGGGCAAGGAGCTGAGTCTGCACTTCTGCAGTCTTCCTATCTTCAGCAGCCCTGCCTGGCTGCTGTGCCCATGCTGCTGGGCTTGAGAGCTGCTTTCGTCAATGCCCAGCTCTGCTGCATGGTCTTGGGCAGTGCTGAGCCATCCCTTGCAGGTCAGTCCTCCTCTGAGCCCTTTGCTTCTCTCTGGCAGGGGCTGTGTTCTCCTCTCTGCGTCAGCCCTGTCCCTCTGTGCTGGGGAAGAGCAGAGTTTGCAGAGCTGCCCCTTGGAAGAGCCCAGCAGGTAAAGAACCCAGCCTGGGACAACAGCAGGACCCCAGGCTATTGTTGATCCATGTGGTACATCCCAACCCCCTGCAGACCCTCGTATCCACCACATTTTGCTGCCACTGGGGCTCTGAGGGACATCCTCCACTGCAGGAGTCTGGGGGCCCCCCAGGCAGGTTAGGGTCAATTGTGTGGAAGGAGGTTGTGATTGGGGTTGTGATGTGCAGTGTAGGCAGGAGAGAATTGGAGTTTGTTTGGTCTTCCTAGGTCAGCACTGCTGCCTCTTGTCTGAGCCAGGAGAGATGAAAGGGCACAGCCTGGGGCAGGAACCTACCTGCCAACAGCACAGGGCTGGTGAATGGGGGGGGATAGGAGTGCTCTGCAAGGACCAGGGTGTCTTAGCCCCAACAGCACCTGGGATCTCAGCACAGGGATTAGAGATCTGACCCCACATCATAGCAAGAAGTAGGGGTTTGAGGGCCACTCTCCTTTCTTTGCTCAGCTGAGTGTTGGTCATTGGGAGGTGTCAGGTGTAAGAGGCTGTATTGATCCAGGCAGGATGTCAGGGTTTGAGCTGCTGGGGTCAGGTGCTTGCATCTTCCCTAGGTAACAGCAGTGACCTCTTCCCCTACCAGCATGGCCTCACAGATGGACTCAGATAAGAGCTGGGAGAAGAAGCAGCACCCAGAAAACAAGATGGAGCAGGTGAAGTACAGCCCCAAGGAAGAGGAGAAAGAGGTCAAGACAGAGGATGACAATGAGGAGAATGATGACTATGATGAGTATGAGGAGGATAATGAGTACGAAGATGACCAGGATGAGGAAGTGGAGGAGGAGGAAGGGTTCGTGGTAGTCCCCTCTGTGCCGCTCAAGCAGCTGATCCAGTGCCTGGAGTGTGGGCAGAGCTTCACACAGCGCTCCAGCCTCATTGTCCACCGCCGAATCCACACCGGCGAGAAGCCCTTCAGCTGTGCTGCCTGTGGCAAGAGCTTCTCACAGCGCTCCCGCCTCATTGTCGACCGCCGAGTCCGCACTGGTGGTAGGCCCTTCAGCTGTGCTGCCTGTGGCAAGAGCTTCACGTGGCGCTCCAGCTTCATTGCCCACCGCCAAACTCACACTGGGGAGAAGCCCTTCAGCTGTGCTGCCTGTGGCAAGAGCTTCTCACAAAGCTCACACCTCATTAACCACCACCAAATCCACACTGGTGAGAAGCCCTTCAGCTGTGCTGAGTGTGGCAAGAGCTTCAGACGGCACTCACACCTCATTAACCACCACCGAATGCACACTGCTGAGAAGCTCTTCAGTTGTGCTGAGTGTGGCAAGAGCTTCAGGCGGCACTCACAGCTCATTAACCACCTCCGAGTCCACTCCAGTGAGAAGCCCTTCAGCTGTGCTGACTGCGGCAAGAGTTTCGCTCGCAAGTCTACCCTCGCCCAGCACCGCAGTGTCCACAGCACCGAGAAGTCCTACACCTGCAGGGACTGTGGCAAGAGCTTCACACGCAGCTCCTCTCTCACCATCCATCAACGCATCCACACCGGAGAGAAGCTGTTTCCCTGTGCAGAGTGTGGGAAGAGCTTCACCAGGAGCACCAAATTCATCCAGCACAGACTCATCCACAGTGGTGAGAAACCCTACAACTGCACGGACTGTGGCAAGTACTTCAACTGCAGCACCACCCTAACCTACCACCGTCGTGTCCACACTGGTGAGAAGCCTTTCACCTGCTCTGCCTGTGGCAAGAGATTCACCCAGAGCTCTGCCCTCACCCAGCACCGTCGTGTCCACACTGGTGAGAAGCCCTTCACCTGCTCTGCCTGCGGCAAGAGCTTCACCCGCAGAGGCAGTCTCAGTTACCACCGCTGCACCCACACTGGTGATCAACCTACACTGCAGGGGAAGCACAAATAGACCCACCTGGGTCTGCTGGGGTAACTGTGCCCCCACCCCGAGAAGGTCTTTCCAGCAGATTGAACCAAAATTGCCTCTTTTTCACCTGCATCTCTCATAGGCTGCAGACTCCAGCAGGAGCAAACACCTCCTGCCCCTCTGAGCACCAGTCAGTGCTGCTGAGAATCATTACAGTGCTGAGTCAGCACAGCCAGAGCTGCCATTGGAGCTGGGCTGAGCCATGCAGGGGTTTGTCTGGTTCTTACCCTATTCTTTGTGTCCCCCTGGGGTAAAATCCCTGTGTCCAGTACTGAGTTTTGTCAATAAAAGCCCAAAGTGACCCAAATCCTGTCTTTTGGCTTTTGCTTTAGCCGTTGCTGCCTGAAGTGCCCAAATGTTGGGGGCATTTGTTCCCTAGGGATGGGGCTGTAGCCCTGTGCTCAGTTAAGGGAGGTCAGTGATGTTGTCTGAAGAGTCTTGGGAGTCTCTTGCTGAGAGCAGTCTCAGAGGCATCTCAGAGGTTTGGATTTTTTTGGGGGTGTCAGGGGATGGTAGGTG
This sequence comes from Tricholaema leucomelas, assembly GCA_013400475.1. Lineage (NCBI taxonomy): Eukaryota > Metazoa > Chordata > Aves > Piciformes > Lybiidae > Tricholaema lacrymosa > Tricholaema leucomelas. The sequence goes on along the minus strand of WAAF01005247.1, from coordinate 22,037 downwards.
TTGGGCGGGGTCTGGAAGGTTCTAGGATTGACTTTGGGGATCTTTGGAGGGTGTAGGGCGGATCTCAGGCAGGTCTTTGGAAACACCTGGAAAGGATCTGTTAGGTTTCCAGCAGTCCTGGGGCTTCCAAAGCCTTTTCCCTAGCTCAGCAGTGTTCCTGATGGATTTCTGCTTATCTGTGGCTTCTCTGAAGCTTTCCACCCACCCAGAAGTGGGAAGAGATTTCTTTGAGTGTTCAGGAGCATGGAGGAGCCTTAGGAGTGTCAAGAGTTAAAAGAATCTTCTCTCCTGAGCCAGCAGGTTGAGATAAAGAGTGTTTAAGCTTTGAGTCTGATGCACCAGGGGCACTGCACTGACTGAAGGGTCGGGCAGTAGAATTCCTGTTGGAAGGCATTGTGGCCACTGATGAACCAATGGGAATCCTGTAGGGAGCTTCAGGTCTGCTGAAAGGAATCAGCTCCACTGGAGGGCTTGGGAAAAGTACATCAGAAGCCCTGGGCCCACTGGAGTGGCTCAAATTTTGAGCCCTGTGCTAGTCCCTCAGAAGTCTCAGTTCTGCTGGGATGCAGCAGGGTCAGTGCTGGGCTCCTGCAATGCCTGATAGAAGCCCTGGGGGAGTTTGAGCCTAGCTGGGATATTGTAGTGAGGGGAATTAGTTTTTAAGCTGTGAAAAGGAAACAATGCTGATGTCTGCTTCACTCATAGGCTTGCTGAGATGTATCAAAACAAGAACACAAACAGAGATAAGGGAGTTGCTCTCTGGCTCTGGCTGCCTGCACTTCTCTAACCTGCTTCTGTGTGACTAATCCATCTGCTTCCTAACTGCCCTGGCCAAGTCTCCAAACTCACCTGGAACGTAAGGCAAAGTCTCAGGTAAGGTAGCTGGGTGGAAAGGGGGTGGAGGGGTGGTTGGGAGCCCCTCCTGGGGACTCTGCTTTCTGGGAGGCTGTTGTGTTTGTGTGTTGCTTTTTAACTTGTCTATTTCTGTCTGTAGCTGTAGCTATGGTAAATGTCTGCTGGGGTCCTGTGCTGAGCTGTAAATGTAAAGCTTCACTCTTTAATCTCCAGCTTGGCTGAGTCTGGTCTGGGTGATTTTCACAAGGGGTGGCAGGGGGGCAGGTACCACCCAAACTATCACACAGGCACACAGGGCCACCCGAGCACCACAGGTCCCTGAAGTGTCCCCAGCTGTGCCCACACCCAGCAGCAGCTGCAGGAGGGGCCAGGGCTGGAGCCTGCCCCTCCAGCCAGGACAACAAAAGCCTTCAGGCCAAGGGGGAGAAGCTGAGGCAGCAGACACAGCCTGGGGGGGCCTGGTGGGACTATGGGTTTGGGAGGATTCTGACACCTCCTGAACCTCTCTGCTCAGCTGTGCAGAAGGCCCAGCACAAAGAGCAGGCACTGTGTTTGTGGTGGTAGGGCCTGATAGGGCAAACATGGGCTTGTCCATGCCTTGGCTTGCCCAGACATGTTGCCCTGCACCTCCTGTGCTGGGGGAAGCAACCATGGGAGGGGAGGGCAAAAGCTCTGGCTTTGCCTAATATGGTGGAGCCTGGCAAAGTGCCATTCTGATTGGCTAATATATATTCAATGCCTCATTAGGCTCAGTCTGGCTATTGATAAAAGAAATAAGCAGGTAGCATGAGGCTGCTGCTGCTGCCTCATTTGCATTCTGAATTTGCCTGGAGAGCTTACCAGGAACAGGCTCTAGATGCCTGCATGCGACCAGCCTCAGGTACCCCCTGGCACCCCAAAAATATCCCAAAGGAACCAAAAATGGCCCCAACACCCAGGTGGCAGGAAAGGATTCCTCCACCTCCAAAGGGACCCAGGACTGGGGGGGCTCTGAAGGCACTCTGGGGGCAGGGTCCACCGCAGTACCAGTTTGGACCTTTCCTTCCGAGGGGTACAGAAAATGCAGGAGGGCAGCAACGTTCTGGGCCCCTCCTGCTCTGCCCTTTCCACTCCAGCTGGGGACTCCTCCATTGCCTCACATCAATCTGGGGACCCCATTTCCCTGGGGGTATCCCTCCACATCCTGGCCTCCTTTCAGCAGTCTCCTTTGATCCCAAATGGGGCCTCCTGCCCATGAGCACCCCCCCAGCCCCAACTCCTGGGCTCAAAGATGAGGCCAGGCCAGGTTCTGAGGTGCCCTGCGGCCAGGCCTGTCACGGAGGGGGATTCTGCTGCCTACGCCAATTGTGGCGGAGGGGAGAAATTAATTGGGGCGAGATGAGATTCTGCACAAATGTATCATTTATTAGCTTCAACCTCCTGCACTCTCCCCACCCCCATCCACTGCATTTTAATAGTGTTGAGGATCTACACGGTTATGGAGGACATTCTAGGAGTAAGATCCAACAGTAACTTGTTAATAACTGGCAGACATTCAAACTACTAAACAGAGAGAGGAGCCTCCCTGCGGCAAATACCACCTGGGGTTGATATGCTGCTTGCCCAGCAGAGTGGGCTGAAGCTCTTTCTGCTCTATAGCAGGAGGCAATAGAAATCACAGAGGCATTAAAGCATTTACTCACAAATTCGGGGCCATGTTACAGCCTGTACAAGTCTCCAGTCTTCAGGGGACTCTGCCCATGGATGTTGAGGCTGGAACCTTCCTGGCTTCAGGGGAAAGGAGAATCTTCCCAGCTTCTGGGGAATGGGCAGTCCCTGACCTTGTTCTCCTGGTGAAGGATGCAGTCTCTGCCCTTGTCTCCTGGCTTCTTCTGGACACTCTGTCCAGGGATTCTTAGGCGGGACCTCAGGTGCAGAAGGGGTACGATGCCGTGCAGTCTGAGCACGGTGTCACGATGACTGCAGAGGCTGATCGCATGCAGACCAGCCAGGGTCTGCTCCTGGTGACTCGGCAGTGGCACACACCAGGCAGTGATAAGGCAGCAGGCGTGCAGTAGGGTGCATGGCTGCACGGGAGTCTGAGCTCTGTAGATAAAGGCAATACAGGATCTGGTCCTGGTAACTCACTGCAGTGGTGTGCAGGTGTGGGCTGGGAGCCCATGGGAGACTCTGTCTCCATAGAATAAAGTAGATGCACTGTGGGTGAGCACCGCAGGTGAGCACTGCAGAAGAGCACCACAGATGAGCACCATGGACGAGCACCGTGGGTGAGCACTGCGGATGAGCACCGTGGGTGAGCACCACAGATGGGCACCACAGATGAGCATCGTGGACGAGCACCATGGATGAGCACCGCGGATGAGCACTGCGATGAGCACTGCGGATGTGGTTTCAGGCAGGCAAGCATAAGCAGGCATGAGCAAAAGGCAGTGCTGGTGAGTCTGAGCAGGGAAGCGAGCAGGTGAGCCTAAGCACTTTGTTTACCTGTTTACCCCTATTTACCACATGTGGGCCAAGACTAAGGGCCCTTTGACCACTAAAATGACCAATCAGCTTTTGGCAGTCAGCCAAACATACCATAGTAGGTGAAGTCCACAAGCCTGGACCTTCCAAACATGGGGACAGCATGGGCCCAGCACCCAGTAAGCATGAGCTGGGTGCATGGGCATATACAACCACTTACACAAGGCGTTACACAACTTGGGCCCTGGGCAGGCCAGACTTTGTGGCACCAGACCTATTGTGTTTCCTTATGTGTTTACCTCTGGTTTGGGCAGGAAAACATGTCCAGGCAGGGCAAGGCATGAATAAGCCTATTTGGGCCTATGGGCCCTCCATGACGGGCCAAGCTGAGTCCAGCACCAAGCCACTGCTGGACTCCCCTGGGCTCTGTGCTGGACCTCCCCAGCAAGGGCAGCGCTCAAGGAGGTGTCCTGCAGCTTGGGCAGGGCTGAGAGCAGCTGAGCAGAGAGGAGAGAAGGCAAAGAGAGGGCAGACAGCTCAGCACCACCCCAGGCTCCAGCAGCCTGCAGCAGGGCTCCCACCTGGGCTGCCAAGGTGCTGGGCTGGGGGGGTGCCACCACTGCCAGCTGGCAGTGCCCAGCTCCAGACAGCCATGCAGCTCCAGGGCAGCAATTCTCCAATCCCAGGGACTTGGATTCTTGCTTCCTAGAGCCAGAAGGCACCAAACTGGTTGGCTGCAGCCCAGAGGGCCAGGGGCAGCCTGGGCTGCAGCCACAGCAGCGTGGGCAGAGCTGCAGAGAGGGGATCCTGCCCCTCTGCCCTGCCCTGGGCAGACCTCACCTGCAGGGCTGGGGGGGACAGACATGGGGGCCCCAGCACGAGGCACACAGGGACCTGCTGGAGAGGCTCCAGAGAAGGCCACAAAGGTGCTCAGGGGCTGCAGAAGCTCTGCTGTGGACACAGGCTGAGGGAGCTGGGGGTGGTCAGCCTGGAGAGGAGAAGGCTGCAGGCAGAGCTCAGAGCAGCTGGCAGGGCCTGCAGGGGCTGCAGAACTGTTCAGTGCTGGGCCAGTGTAGGAAAGCAATGTGAGCAGGAATGCTCATGGCCAGTCTGTGACCATGTGACTTTGGTTCCCACAGCTTCAGGATTCCTCCCACGGGGAAAGAGAGACAGTGGACACCTGGTTAATGAGAACAACAAGGTGTGAGGTATGTAAAAGGTTGTTTGTGCCTGGATTATGCTAATGTGCAGGTGTGTGGTCTGTGCTCTGGACTATAGAGATGGAGTCAGAAGGAACAATGAAGGTCTCCAGTGGGATTCACATCGAATCATGTGGAGTCTGTGTGATATCTCTTGCCAACAGGCCAGGGCAAGGAGAGCAGAGCAGGTGGAGATTGGATGTGAGGAGCAAGTTCTGCACCAGGAGGCTGCTGCAGCACTGCCACAGCCTGCCCAGGGAGGGGCCTGAGGCCCAGCCCTGCAGACAGCCCAGAGCAGGCTGCTCAGGGCCCTGAGCACCCTGCTCTGCTGGCACTGCCCCTGGGCCTCTGCTACCTGTGCCTTGCTTGGCCTCTGCAGCCCTGCCAGAATGGCAGCAGGGAGTTCCTGCACCTGCCAGCAGCTGGGGGCTGACCCCAACCCCACATTAGCCCCCCAGGACTCCTGGCAAAGGGCTTCCACACCAGAAGGTGCCGACTGCAAGCCCCAGCAGGCTTCTGGCAGCAGGGGCGAGCAGAGAGCATTGGGATGGAGGCCCCGGAGCAGACCCTCCAGGCACATGTCTGTGAGTGGAAGCAGAGCTCCATCTGAAAAGGAAGTCCCACTCACACCTGGGCAGCAACAGCCAATCAGAGCTGCCCAGAATGCGGCAGCTCTGCCCCCTCCCTACTAGGGAGGCATAATGAGGAACTGCTATTGCTGCCCGTGGCTGCCATGGCTCCTGTCTGCGTGGCACTTGCGGACCTTTCCCTGCTGGTCCCTGGGGCCGCGCTTGGCATGCCGGGAGGTGGAGTTCTCAGCCAGGGCAGCCCTGGCCGGGCTGTGGGAGCAGGGCAGGGGTTAGCTGGATCAGAAACCCTAGAATCTCTTTGGAAGGAGCCTGAGAGAGGCTTTAAGAGATTGTTCTGTGTGGGAGGGCAGTGAAGGAGGACAATAACAGGCGGATGCTGACCTTGGTTCCCAGCAGCTGCTGGCAGCCTTATCTCAGAAGGGACAGATAACGGACACCTCGCTAACGAGGAAAGAAGGCATGGGTCATGCCCCTGTGTGCTAGTTTGAAGCTAGCTAGAATGTTTTGGTGAGAAGAACTAGATCATAGGCTGAGAAATGAAAACAGTGGTGTCTACTTCGCTCACAGTCTTGCCGAGATGTGTAGAGAAGAAAAGCAAAACGTTAGATAAAGTCACTTTTGCTTGGNCTGTATATACTGTAAATATCTGCTTGTAAATTGTGCCAGCTGTAAATATAAGCTTCATTCAAATTTCCAGAGCGGGCTGAGTCTAGTCTGGGTGATTTCTAAAAGTGTGGGGGATACCCAAACCATCACACCCTGACTAATTATGCTAATGTGCAGGCCTCTGCCTTGTGCCCTGAGAGTATTTACTGAGAGCCAAAGGATCAGTAAAGGTCTCTGGCATGACTCACATTGAATGGTCTGGAGTCCATGTGGCATCGCCTTGATCACACTGAGCTGGGGCCTTGGCCCTATTTCCCACGGCAGCTAAACAGATTTCTGCAACAGTTACAGGCTCTGAAAAGCTTTAAAGCTTTCTGAAGGGGCTGTGGTGTCTGGGAGCTGATGTCCATGTCCCCAAGGACAGGACCAGTTCCCATCTCTCGGAGCACCCTGGGCTGGGCTCTCACCACCCTCAAGCAAACTTTCTTCTTTAGATGCAATTTAGAAGGTTCCCAAGAAGCTGCTCAGTGTCCTTCAAAGCCTTGGGAGGAAACCACCAAGGGAAACATCTCAGAATAGCTCCAGGAGCAACCAGTTGGTGGCTGCAGTCAATGCTATCTCACTGTGACATCCCCTGGCAGTGCCACCCAAGCTCTCTCAGCTGCTCTCCTCACTCAGCCCTAGCTGAAGCAAGCTCCACCTGATCCAACCAGCAAACTTTCTCCAATCTAAACTGCAAACACAAGAGGTTTGGGAGCCAAATCCACCAAGTTTGGAGGAAAAGCACCAAAATCATCTCCTGTCTTCACCAACTCCCACTTCCACCTCTCCAAGATGATCTCAATGCCAGCATGGGACTAGCAAGAAGCTCAAGCCAAGCTCCTTGAAGCCTCACCTAGCTTCAGTACCTAGGCTAAAGTTGATCAAGATGCCAGGCAGGAGTCACCTGAGGCCACCCCACCTGCTGTTGCAGTCTCCAAAGTGCTAACCCCACCAACCTTGTGGCTTCTACAACAGCCAGAAAAGCTCCGCAGGCACCAGAGAACCCAAGCAGCATTCCCAGGGTCCCTCTGCAGCTGCTCCAGTTTGGGGATCCCACCTGGAAATGAGCTCTGCAAGGCCACGAAGTCCTCACCTCCACTCTGCTCCTCAGGGCCACCTCTAGCCACCTGGGACCTCCAGGCACATCCAACCTCATCCTCTCCTTCCCCAGGGCCTCCAAAACCCTCATGGAGACCCTTCAGACTCCTCCCAGGGGCCTCCAATGTCCCCCTGCCCCTGGGACCTTCAGTGTCCCCCTGCCCCTGGGACCCTCAGTGTCTCCCTGCCCTGGGACCTCCAGAAGCTCCCAGCACCCTCCTAGCACAGGGCCACCTGTGCCTGTATCCCAAAAGCCTTCAGCAGCCTCCAGCATCCCGCTGCTACAGGGACCCTCATGTCCCTCTCCCCAGGAACCCTCAGCCCTAACACTTCCCATACCCCAGACACCCACAAGCTGCGAGCGTCTCGGCTGCCCCTTCCCTTGCCCCCTGTCATGGTCTGAGGGGTTCCAGGTTATTCCAGAGTCCCTAAGGAACCTACAGAGACCAAGATCCATCCCAGGGCAGGATCTGGGCACCCCCAGGAGTTGGAATCATGTGATTCAATCCCACAATCCTGCCAACACTTTATGAGTAAGCACCAAGGTCAATTCCTTCTCTTTTCTCCTGCCTCTGCAGCCTCTCCAGAGGGATCTTATCTGGAGCACCATGCAGGAGGTGCTCTGTAACCCAGCAGCCTTCGAGGCTGCAGCCTGCAGTGCATTTCAGCCTGTTTGGGGCCCAACTGGAGACAAGGAGGGATAGCAGCAAATGAGCACTGGGCTTTGGTGGTGGTTTTTGGTTTGGCTAGGGGGAGGTTTTGGGGGAGTTCTCATGCATCCTGTGTCTGCATCAGGTACAAAGGATTCATCTCTGCCCTGTCCTCTCCTGCACACTTCAATACTTTTCTTCACTTTGTGCTGGGTCAAGAACTGGCTGGAAGGCAGGGCCCAGAGAGTGGTGGTGAATGGTGCCACATCCAGCTGGCAGCTGGCACCAGTGGTGTGCCCCAAGGATCAGTGCTGGGCACAGTCCTGTTCAACATCTTTACTGATGATCTGGAGCAGGGCACTGAGTCCAGCAGCAGTGAGTTTGCAGCTGACACCAAGCTAGGAGCAGCTGTGGAGCTGTTGGAGGGTAGCAGAGCCCTGCAGAAGGACTTGGCCAGGCTGGATGGGTGGGCAGAGGCCAAGGGGATGAGACTGAACAAGGCCAAGGGCAGGTTCTGCACTTTGGCCACAACCTCAAGCATCACTACAGGCTGGGGACAGAGTGGCTGAGAGCAGCCAGGCAGAGAGGGAGCTGGGGATGCTGGGAGAGAGGAGCTGAAGAGGAGGCAGCAGTGCCCAGGTGGGCAGCAGAGCCAATGGCATCCTGGGCTGGCTGAGGAGCAGTGTGGGCAGCAGGACAAGGGAGGTTCTTCTGCCCCTGTGCTCAGCACTGCTCAGGCCACCCCTTGAGTGCTGTGTCCAGTTTCAGGCCCCTCAATTCCAGAGAGATGTTGAGGTGCTGGAAGGTGTTGAGAGAAGGGCAGCAAGGCTGGGGAGGGGCCTGGAGCACAGCCCTGTGAGGAGAGGCTGAGGGAGCTGGGGGTGTGCAGCCTGCAGAAGGAGGCTCAGGGCAGAGCTCATTGCTGTCTGCAGCTCCCTGCAGGGAGGCTGTAGCCAGGTGGTGTTGGGCTCTGCTGCCAGGCAACCAGCAACAGGACAAGGGGACACAGTCATTCAACTTCCAGAGCTGGCTGAGTCCAGTCTGGGTGATTTCCAAAGTGTGTGTGTGGGGAACACCCAAACCATCACTGCCACACCCAAACCATCACAGCCAGCAACACTCCTGAGATGTGCAGCTTGCAGAGCTGGTCAGCTGCCATCTCCGAAGGTAGCTGTCCCCACCTTGAGACAGCTCTTGTGCTGGCGAGACTGTGACAGATGTCTACAACATTAGTTCTTGGTTATTGATTTTGATATCCAGATGAAGTTGTGCCAGGGCAGGTCTAGGCTGGATGTTAGGAGGAAGTTGTTGGCAGAGAGAGTGATTGGCATTGGAATGGGCTGCACAGGGAGGTGCTGGAGTGGCCGTGCCTGGGGGTGTTGAAGCCAAGCCTGGCTGGGGCACTTAGTGCCATGGTCTGGTTGATTGGCCAGGGCTGGGTGCTAGGTTGGGCTGGATGAGCTTGGAGCTCTCTTCCAGCCTGGTTAGTTCTATGATTCTATGATTCTGTAGCTCTGTCTCCAGCGAGAGCCTTATTGCTCTGCTGCCCCTTTTGCTTGGAGAGGCACAGGAAGATCATCTCAGTCTGCAGTGCTCTCGCACGAAAAACTACGACACCCCCAGAGCTCTGGAGCCCCCCAGCACCCACCCCTACTCCAGCCCTCAGTCCCAGTGCCCCCCAGCACCCACCCCTGCTCCAGCCCTCAGTCCCAGTGCCTCCCAGGCCTGCTGCTCTCTCTTGTTCCCCTCCGCCACTAAGCCCCTAGCACTATGAATGGCACCACACAGCTGCCCCTGCCCCACACCTCAGGGCCCTCAGCCTGGCCTGGCACCCAGAGTAGCTGTGGCCCCTGCTACCTCCTGCCCACACGGCAGCCACACAGAGGCTGCCCCACACCCACCCACTCCTACCACACAAACCTGCACCGACCCAGCACACCCCGACAGACCCCACGGACCCTCTGCACCTCTCGCTCCACAGACCCCCCCTGAACTCCAGGACACTACCTCAGCCCCTGGGGATTCCGATCCCCACCGCAGGATACCCCCCTCAGCCCCACAGCTTCCCTCACCCCACCTGGCAGACAAAGGGGATGCAGAGCAGGAGGCTGAGGCAGAGCTCGTGGCAGGAGCAATGGCTTATGGCACAAACACGTCCCAGTACACTCTGTGTGCTTGACTACCCCTCTCCTCCACTGGGCTGGAGGCAGAGCATCCCTGCTTGAGTGCTGCCACTGATGGTGTGCACATCTGCAGCACCATTCAGAATGAAGTTACTGCTGCCAACACTGCCTTGAATGGTGTTGCCAGCATTGGTGGTGCCTTGTCTTGGGCCACCACAAGTGTCCTGGGTAAATGTGTTTGCAGCGGTGGCATCCACCCTTCTGGTAGCTTTACTTCTGGTGTTACCACCTGTCGTGGAGGGCCTGTAGGCCCGAAAAATAGGCTCGTTCTATGCCTCACTTTGCCTTGCCTGCCCAAACATGTTCCTCCCCAAAACAGGGGTAAACACATTAAAGGCATAAAAAGGTACAATAGGCCGAGGTACCATAGTGTCTGGCCTGGCCACGGTCCAGGTAGTAAACAAGTCATATAAGCTACTTGTAAACAGGTTGCATAAGCCCACACAGTCAGCGTGTGGCCCAGCCTATGCTCTCTCCATATTTGGAGGTACAAGGCAAGTGATTTCGCCTATTATGGTATTGTTTGCTGACTGCCAAACCGATTGGTCACTGGTGGCCAAATTAGCCAATTGATCTCACGCCCACAGTTCATAAATGCTCCAGCTCTCTCTGGGTTCTGCGGACATGCTTGCCTGCGTATATGCTTGCTTCCTGTGCATGCTAGCTCCTGCATGCTTCTATGAGCTCCTGCAAGCTCACACACTCACACTCAGGCCCCATCCTCTGGCCTCCTCTACTTAAGATCGCTTACACTTATACTCGGGCACACCTTGTTATTATTTAGACTCAGCAGCCTCTGCTGCTATTGCGGAGATAGAACCTCCCAGCCAGCCGTGGTGAGCTGATCAGGACTTTGATCCTGCATTGCTTGTATATTTGTGGAGCACAGACTCCTATGCAGCTGTGTATGCCTGCTGCCTTCATTGCCTGGTAAGAGCCATTGCTGCCGAGATACCAGGAGCAGACTCTCTTGTCTGCACACGCGATCAGCCTGCCAGCCAGCCTGAGACCCGTGCTCAGACTGCACGGCACCCATCCTTCTCCAGCTCCAGAGGTCCTGCCAACGGTCCCAGCAGTTCCCAGACCAAAGCATCCAGAAGGAACCAGGAGACAAGGCAGACAAAGCATCCTCGCCAGGAGAACAAGGTTAGAGACTGCATACATCTCCCCAGAATCGGGAAGGATTTCCAGCCTCACAGGTCCACGGGCAAAGCTCCCCTGAGGTTTGGACGCTAGGTAAATAGGCTGTCGACATAGCCCTGGACGGTGATTGAGGATTATTGATAACTAATCAGAATTGTGAGTTAATACTTTAGTACCTCTGTGCTATTTGTAATATCTGTAATCTCCTGCCATAGAGCAGAAAGTGTTTCGGCCCACCCTGGTAGGCAAATGGTATATTGACCCCAAGTGGCACTGAGCTGCGGGGAAACTCCTCTCTCTGTTGATAGTCTCTTAATAGTTGTATGCCAGTCATTGTCATGTAGTTATTAATAAGCTGTTTGTGAGTATTCCCACAAGGTTCTTCCATAACTGTGAGAATCCTATTTAATATAGTGGTTGGGGGGGATGAGAGTTAAGAACAGTGAGTTCAATAAATATATTTGTTATAAAACCGATCTCGCACCGATTGATTTCTCCCCTTCTCCACAACTGGCGTAGGTGGCAGAATCCCTCTCCACGACACCACCTTGCAAGTTTCCCTGTGGCTGCCCACGCCTAGCCCAAGGTGACCTTCTAGGAGAGCCTCACCTAGGCTGAGGTAACCTTTCAGGAGAGCCTGGCCTAGCCAAAGGAGAGCCTGTACTGTTGATGGCTGCCATATGGGCTGAATTAGGGGGAGGAGATGGATTCAGCTTCTCTTTCAAGCTTTTTATGTCCTCCTTCCCAGTCCTAATAGCTGAGACCATTGCACCCTTCTTCAGGCTGTCTGCCAACTGCCTCATCTGGAAACAAAATCTCTAAGAGTGGGAGGCAGAGGCACAACTTGAGGGTGCAAACTGAATCAGCTCTTTCAAAAGAGGCCTGGTTACCTGCACCTCGTCAGCACCATCTGCCTCAGCCTCTCCATAGAGGGTTTCTCTCACTGCCATCTCGTGCCAGTATGTAACACCCTGTTCAATATTCTACCATCTTGGAGAGTTCCAGATCAAATTGTCCCTATAAAGGAATTGGTCTTCCACTGCACTTAGAAGATGGTGCCAGAGATCTCTCAGTCCACTCTGCCTCCCTATACCCTTATAGATGCCTGCATCTCGTGCTAGGGTTCCTAACTGTTGCGCTTTGTCATCCCCAAGGATGTGGTTGCACAGTCCATAATCCCAATTTCTCGTGAGCCAGGACATGAGGGATCTCCTGTCTCTGTGGGTATGGTCCTGGTGAACCTGCCTCAGCTTTCCTTAGTCAGAGGCTGCCTTACCAGAGGAGCAGCAGCTGGCTGCACAGGCTGGGCAAGGGCAGGCTGTGGAGGTGATGCCACAAGAACAGGAGCTGCTGGTGGAGGTGGAATCACTGCAGCTGCAGGAACTGAGGCAGGCACTGGAGCCACTGCTGGCTGTGGAGTAGGAACTGGAACAGGGGTAGGAGCCAGCGTCACCACTGGCTGCGGAGCAGGAACAGGCACTGGAGCAGGGGCTGGAGACAGGACTGCAGGAGCTGGAGGAGCTACTGGGACTGGAGCAGGAGCTGCCACCAGCATCCACTGGTGGTGCACCAGGTCCAGCAGGTTCTGCAGGGATAGGCAGCTGCACTGCAACATCATCTGGCTGAGCTGCACCAGGTGGTGAAGCATTTGCCCCAACCTGATTGTACATCCGCTGGCTGATGTAGGGGTGGTCGAGCACTTGCTGCTCCCACATCTGCATCAGCATCATCACCCTCCTCTGGACTAAGTTCTTCAATCTGTCTCCTCTAATCCTTATTCTTTTTCCTTGCTGCTGTTGCCTGCATCACTCCAGTGCTGGCTACCTCAGCACAAGTGCTCCCTCTCAGGACAGTGCTGCTTGTCACTAAGGCACTCTCTAAACTCATCACCGCTGCTGCCAAGGTGACCAGCGCTGTTTCAAGGCTCGGCGAGGTACACGGAGCTGTGCTGCTGCACCCCGATGCAAGACCAGTAAAATGAGGGCACCCCACAGTTAGCACCAGGCACTCCAGCTGGCTCAGGCTGCCTGTCTGCAGCCAACGCACGTGCGGAAGTCTGGGGCTCACGGGGACTCTCTGTGCCTGTGACCCGCACAGGTGTGCTGTCGCTAGTGGGGTACTTGGACCGAGGCATAGCCATGTCCAGCTGCGTCACAAGCCCCATGCCAGCAGAGGGAGCGGCTGTGCAAGTCAACTGCACACGACAACTGCCAGCACGAGTTGTGAGGCACCGCTCCCCTCCCTGCTCTGGAAACCACTGAGGAAGGAGAGGTCTCCTCCCTTCAGCACCCGTTTTTTAATACCATCTGGAATGAGAGAAGTAGCGTCCAATGCTGCCACTTCATATGGCAGGGTGTCAGGAGCAGCCACGACCACATCCCCATCCTGGCCACTGTCAGGTCGGGCAGTGCCATCTGGACAAGACTGGCCAAATCATAGACTCTTTCTCCAGGCTCGAGCCCGGCCAAGTCGATCACCTCCGTGGCACTGCGAGTGCTGGACGCGGTACCGCTGTCCAGAACAGTTGCTGCCTCTGTGTTTCCTCCAACAGCCACGTCACCTGCCGCTGTGCCGCTTGCCACGCCGAGGCTCGATGCAACCTGGGTCAGAGCCACTGCCACCTTACCCCCAATACACATCCAAAGCCGCTTTGCCAACCCCACTGCGCTTCTCATGCCATTGCAGGAGAGGGGACTGGGGTGGACTTAAAACTGCCTGAATATGCTCTAGACCTGTGCCAGGCTATGGCACACGCACAGGTTGTTCCTATAAGGAACACAGCCTACTGAAATCATCAGCCAACATCCCCAGCCCTCCAAATAACCATCCAACCACATAGAGAGGTTTTTCAGGGAGTCTGGGACAACCTGGAGCCCCTCAAGCCAGGCAGGCAATGCCTTAGCATAGGAGAAGGTAGAATTCCTCCCTTCCCAAGGAGCTGCTAACAGGCTATGCAGATAAATTCCTAATGCAGACCCCATCAACCTGAGAACTGGGGCAAGCAGTGCAAGCAGTCTTTAATCGGCATGAGAGGGGTCTGGGACCTCATTCTTAACGTCCAAACACTTCCCCAAAAGAATTTCTTTCTAATCTTGTTTAAAAATTTGCCCCACCTTGGCCTTAGCCAATCACATTTCCGAGCACATCCAGGACTGAGGACACTGAAGGCTGCCTTTAGTGCCCATTGCCTGGGCAGTTGCAGCCAGCTGGGCTCAGCAGCCACAGCACTCTGGCAGCGAGTCCCTTAGAAGAGTTTGGGCACTTTGGTCTGTGCTCACCATTACTCTTTAGGAAGGCCTCACTCCATTCTTCTACTGTTGGGGGGAACCCCCTCCAGATGTTGGGTGGAGAATCAGAGAGGTGTCATGGACTGTGGGAACGGAGCGAAGAAGAATAACAACAGTCGGATTGTGACCTTGGTTCTCCCCAGCAGCAGGCTACCTTATCTCAGAAGGGACAGATAACAGACACCTCATTAATGAGGAGAGCAAGGCGTGGTTCATGCTGATGGAGTGGGTTGTCCTTGGCTAATTATGCTAATGTGCAGGCGTGTGCCTGGTGCCCTGAGGGGATATATGGAGAGCCCAAATGATCAGTAAAGGTCTCCGGCATAACTCACATTGATTGCTCTGGAGTCCATGTGGCATCGCCTTGATCACACCGAGCTGTGAGGCCTTGACCACATTTCCCATGGCAAGCTAAACAATGGACCAAGCACAACCCTCATCCCCCAGTGCCCTCTGCTGCTTGGGTGAGGAGGCAAAATAGTCAGGAATGAGAGAGTGAAGCTGAGAGAGAGACTGGGCAAGGTGTTTTCAGTGTGGGTTTGGTTCTCCTCATGCTGCTGAATTGAAGTTGCCAACAAATTCCAGTGCTTGTCCCCAGGCTGAGTCTGTGCTGCCTACAAAGGCAGCTGCTAAGGCATCTCTCACTCTTCATGGCCACCCAACAGCTTTGCTCTCCTATTCTCCCTCTGTCCAGCTGAGAAAGCAGAGTGAGAGAGCAACTCGATGGGCACTTCGCAGCCAGCCAAGGTCAGCTCACCACTGCCTGCACTCCAGAGGACATGGATGAAATGTCCAGGAGCACCGAACCTAAATGGCCTTTTGAAAGTGCAAACAAAACACTCCCAAGCCCTGGGTAGATTTGCTGAGTCCTATTGGTCTTGCCTGGGGTCATCTTTGGGAGCCTCTGGAGATCAGTTAGTCTGAGCAAGTCACCTGCAGGTTCCCATCTGGAACACAGCAAAAGCCATGGGGTGGGAGGAATGTGGCCAGAGGAAGGGAGCTCTGTGATGAGGGACACAGCCTCCTGTGGCAGAGAGCACTGCTGATGGTTGGGAGAGGAAGGCTGTCCAAGGCACAGCGCACCGCTTCTGGCCTTTAACTTTCTCTGACCACAAAAGGAGGTGTTCAAGCCTCCTGCCCAGATGTCACCAGCTTAGCAAGGTGAGACTCTGGGAGCTCCTCTCACATCCCAGGACATTTGGCATTCTAAACTCTCTTGCAGGTGGAAGTCACAAAATTCTTTGCTTCCAGTTAGTAAGCAGGAAACAATGAGTCCTGGTTTTGGTGAGGGCCAGGAGTGAGCAACACTACCCAGAAACAAAAGCCTTCTGAGCGAGGAGAGCTGGAGGCTTCCCGTCCCTGAGAGCCCACCACAGTCAGAGGAAACCAACTCCCCACTCCTGTGGCCGTTCTGCTCCCTGCAGCTGCTCCATGGCTTCACCAGCAGCTGTGACATCTTCCAGCAGCCACAGCCATTCTGGGTGGGTTTCTACTCACCCTCCTGATGCCTTCCCACAGGCCCAGGGATTCCTAAGGGCTTTCCACTGCCCCAGCAGTGGCCTTGCTGTGGCCCCTGTGCTTCCAACAGGAATTCTGCTGTCTCAGCAGTGCCTTTTATCCAGCCAGCAAGATTGGGACTTCCCAGTCAGGCTTTCTGCTGCCCAAGCAGAGGCCCTGCTGCCTTCCCGTGAGCCTGGGGCTTTGCTCTCTATTGCCACTGACCCAGCAGTGCCCTTCATGCATTCCAATGAGCCTGGCAGGCAGCAGGGACACTTGAGGCTCCTGGACTGACAAGGGAAGCCCAGGCCAGCTGGCAGCCAGCAGGGCCATGAAGGGCAAAGCTCAGCTCCTCTGGAATGAGGCAATGCCACGGGTGGGCAGTGGAGTCCCATCAGAAGCATCAGACCTGTTGGAATGCATCAACCTCACAGTTTAAAAACTCTTCAAGCCTCTAAAACCTTCTCAACACTCAGAAAGATCTCTTCCCACTTCTGGCTAGATGGAAAGCCCCAGGACTGCAGGAATCCATCAGGAACACTGCTGAACTTGTGGGAAGCCCTTTAGAGGCTGCCAGGCCTGCTGGAAAGCCTCAGAGCCCCTTAGTGGGAAGCTGAGAAGAGCTTCCCAGGGAGTTCTTCCAAAGACCTCTCCCTGAGATTCAACCTTACCCTGCAGTGCTCCTCCAAAGTCAGCCCCAGAACCCTCCAGACATCCAAACACCTAAGATCTGTTGACATCCCACAAAGAATCACTCTGAGATGCCCCTGAAACCCTTCCAAGATGTTCTCAAGGCTCCTCTGACAGCCTCACTTTCACTTTCCTGAGCTAGGCATATGGCTCCAGCCCCATTCTTAGGGAACAAAGGCCCCCAACATTTGGGCACCATGGGAAGAAATGTCCCAGCTCAAACTGAAGCAGACAGGATTTGGCTGATTTTGGTTATCATTCACACCTGACAAATGGAGAGGGTTTTTTAACCCAGGGAGACACAGAGCACTGGGGAACAACCAAACTCAGCACAGCCCCAGTGGCAGCAGCAGCTGTGCCAACCCCATCACTGTAATTCCTCTCATCACCACTAATTGGTGTTTAGGAGGGCAGGGGTTGTTTGCTCCTGCTCGAGCCCCCAGCCCCTGAGAAACGCAGGTGATTTTGGTTCCATCTGCTGGAAAGGCTCTCTCGAGGTGGTCCAAATTACTCCGACAGACCCAGAGTAGGTCTATTTGTGACTGCCCCCCAGTGCAGGCTGGTCAGCAGCAGGGGTGTGGCAGCGCTGGGTGACACTGGAGTTCTGACTGAGCCTCTTGCCACAGCCAGCATGGCTGCAGGGCCTCTCACCGGTGTGGACGTGGCGGTGTGTGACGAGAGAGGACTTCTGAGTGAAGCTCTTGTTGCAGTCACTGCAGCTGAAGGGCTTCTCCCCGGTGTGGACATGACAGTGTCTGGTGAGGGAGGACTTGAGAGCGAAACTCTTGCCGCAGTCACCACAGGCGTGCGGCTTCTCGCCGGTGTGTGTGCAGTGGTGGAGAGCGAGAGTGGTTTTCTGCCTGAAGCTCTTGCCACAGGCAGTGCAGGTGAAAGGCTTCTCACCGGTGTGCCTGAGGCGGTGCTCGGTGAGGGTGGAACTGCTCCTGAAGCTCTTGCCACAGTCGGCACAGCTGTCAGGCCTCTCACCGCTGTGGATGAGGCGGTGCTGGAGGAATGCAGTGCTCAGGGTGAAGCTCTTGCCTCACTCTGTGCAGGGGAACAGCTTCTCCCTGGTGTGGATCAGGTGGTGGTTGTTGAGGGTGGAGCTGCAGCTGAAGGTCTTGCTGCAGTCGGGGCAGGAAACCTTCTCACCAGCGTGCGTGAGGCGATGCCGGATGAGGCTGGAGCTCTGACTGAAGGTCTTGCTGCAGTCGGCACAGGTGAAGGGCTTCTGGCTGCTGTGTGAGTGCTGGTGGGTGGTGAGGGCAGACCTGCAGGTGAAGCTCTGGCCACAGTCAGCACAGGGGAACAGCTTCTCTCTGGTGTGGGTGCCATGGTGCCCCTCCTTCTCTTCATCATCTTGGTCATCTTCGGCCACATTGTTCTCCTCCTTACAGTCAGCATCGTCATAGTCATCATTCTCATCGTCATCATCCTCCACATTGTCCTCTTCCTCCTCCTCTTTCTTGGGGCTGCACTTTGGCTGCTCCATCTTGTTCTCTTGGTGCTGCTTCTCCTCCCAGCTCTTGTCTGGGTTGTTCTGTGGGGCCATGCTGGTGGGGGAAGAGGTCACTGCTGTGCCCTAGGGAATACAGAAGCTCCTGAGCCCAGGAAATCAAACCCAGAGATCCTGCCTGGCTCATGACAGCCCTTGACAACCCCCAGCACCTTCCAACACCCAATGCTCAGCTGGAGCAAGGAATGAGAGGGGCTCTCAAACCCCCAGTTCTTGCCATGGTGGAGCTAAGACCTCTAATACCTGTGCTGAGACTGCAGGTTCTGTGCTGGGGCCACTGAGACACTCCAGTACTGAGGCAGTGATCTCATCTGCCATTCCTGACCTTTGGCAGGGTGGTTCCTACCTAGGCCTTGTTCTTCAATCTCTCCTGGCCCAGATAACAAAGGCACTGACCCAGGAAGACCAAACCACCTCCAACCCTCTCCTGTCCACTCTCCACACCTCAATCCTAAACTTCAGCTCCTGCCACATAACTGAGCCCCACCTGCTTGGAGTGCCATAGAGTTCTACCACAGCTAATGTCACTCAAAGCCCACAGAGCAGTGAAATGTCATGGGCAGGAGGGTATGGAGGAGGTTGTGAGGTGCCCCAGGGGTCAGCAATGGGCTGGGGTCCTGCTGTTGTCCCAGTCTGAGTTCTTTTCCTGCTGGGCAGTTCCAAGGGGCAGATCTGCAAACTCTGCTCTTCCCCAGCCCACAGAGGCAGGGCTGATGGAGAGAGGAGGACACAGTCCCTGCCAGGCAGAAGCAAAGGGCTCAGAGAGGACTGAACTTGAAGGGATGCCTCAGCACTGCCTGGGACCATGCAGCAGAGCTGGGCCTTGATAGAAGCAGCTCCCAAGCCCAGCAGTATGGGCACAGCAGCCAGGCAGGACTGCTGAAGATGGGAGGTCTGAAGAAGTGGACTCTCAGCCCCTTGCCTAGCACGCAGCTCCCTGACCATCTGCACTCATTTTGTGCCCCCCAGAAGTGCCCAGAGCCCCAGCAAGGTCTTAGGGCTGATCTAGAGCCCCAGCATGGCTCAATGGAAGCTCCTGGATGAGAGCCCAGAGGACAGTATCCTCAGGAACAAGCTGGAGGAGCTCAAGTGCAGCCTTGAGGGAGAGGACAAGGAGCAGAAGAAGGAAGACAACGAGAAGGCCCAGGAGTACAAGAACAATGAGGACAAGAAGGAGGAGGATGAGTCTGCAGTGGCCCTCTCTGTGCCACTGAGTGGCTGAATCAGTGCCCATGAGCTGCACAAAACTGACGAAAAAGACACTGGGCCTATNAGAGAGGGAAGGAGGGAGAGAGGGAGGGAGGGAGGGAGAGAAACCATCGCTATGGACATCCAGGCTGAAAACAGCCCAGGAACCCTCTCTTGACCACCACTACCAACCATGCCATGCCGTAAGTTTTGCCTGCTGGAAGAAGAAAAGAACTCCTGAAGAAGAAAGAAGAGCCCCACTGAAGACAACACTTGCTGGAAACATCCCTGGGCAACACCAACTGAAAAGGACTTGGGCTTTGGAGACCCCTTCTCTCCCCTCCTCCAGCCAACCTCAGTACAATCCCCTTCCTGCTCTCCTCTCTTTCTCTGTTCTGTTTACTTTCTCCTTTAATAGTCTCACTTCTGATACTTGGTCTCACTTGTACCTGAATTCCACAACACAGGAATAGGTAAGAACAAATCTCACTCCTCTGGACTGAGACAGTGCTCCCTCACTCCCACCCCCTCAGCCTTCCCTGTCGACTTTGCTCTCCCACAGTCCTGTGTCCCCTACCTCCACTGCCACTGCAGCTGGAAGAGTGGCATGGAAAATGTTGTGGCTGAGGAAGCATGTAACAACTGTGCTAAAAGCAGGAGAACAAGAATGGAAGGTCCTGAGACTAAAGGCCAGGATGACTTGGAGGGCTGAAATTAGCAACAAGCCAAGGCAGGGCTGTTAGAGATGAAGGTCAGGGAGAGACTCTGCAGCCACCTCTCACAGGATTTGATAAAGGGGAACAGAGAGGGAGTGAGGCCTCAGCAGACTCCTTGCCATGGTGTAGCATAGGGGCAGGGCCCTGAATGCCTGCTTGGGTGATGTTAGAGGTCAGGAGGTGCTGGGTGTCTGGGATGTGTCAGTGTCTAGAGGTGTTGGATGCTGGGAGCTGTCCTGACCCAGTTAGGATTTGGCTGTTTGAGCTTCCAAGTATCAGATGCTGCCACCACCACTGCAGCCTTCACCTTCCATCTGTCTGCCGCTTGCTCCATCTGCACTCACTCTGAGTCCCCCTACAGTTCCCAGGGCTCCACCAAAGCCCCAGGGCTGAGCTACAGCCCCAGCATGGCTCCACAGAAGCCTCTCAGAGAATACCCTGGAGAACAAGTTGCAGGAGCTGAAGTGCAGCCTCAAGGGAGAGGAAGAGAAGGAGGAGAAATACGAGAACAAGGGAAATAACAGGATGAGAATGAACCTGCAGTGGCCTTCTCTGTGCCTTTCAGTGGCTAAATCAGTGCCCGTGTGCAGGCAGAGCTTCCCACCAAAGCCAGTGCAGCACCAGGGTCCCTGCCATGGTACCAGACCACCTGTGCTCAAAAAGCCTTCCCAAATGCTTTAAAATGATTAAAACCAGGTGAAAAAATAAGATAATTAACAAAGAGACCCTCAAACTCATCAACCCCCCTGAAAACCTCCTCGGAAGGTTCTTTAAGCACTAATGCTGAAGAGATGTCAGTGAGTTTCCAGGCTGATTGTGGCTCTGTGGTCTGTGGGAATGCAAAGTGCAGAAGAGCTGTGGGAACTGAGTGGTGGTGAATGGTGCCACATCCAGCTGGCGGCAGGTCACTAGCGGTGTCCCTCAGGGATCAGTGCTGGGCCCCATCCTCTTTAACATCTTCATAGATGATCTGGATGAGGGCAGGGAGTCAGTCATCAGCAAGTTTGCAGATGACACCAAGCTGGGGGCAAATGTTGCTGGGCTGGAGGGCAGAAGGGCTCTGCAGTGGGACCTTGACTGCCTGGACAGATGGGCAGAGTCCAAGGGGATGGCATTCAATAAGTCCAAGTGCCAGGGGCTGCACTTTGGCCACAACAACCCCATGCAGAGATACAGGCTGGAGTCAGAGTGGCTGAGAGCAGCCAAACAGAAAGGGACCTGGGGGTGCTGATTGATACCCACCTGAACATGAGCCAGCAGTGTGCCCAGGTGGCCAAGAGAGCCAATGGCATCCTGACCTGCATCAGGAATGGTGTGGCCAGCAGGAATGGTGTGGCCAGCAGGAGCAGGGAGGTCATTCTGCCCCTGTACTCTGCACTGGTTA